>JAMKCH010086891.1:0-17763 GCA_023653785.1 Ophioderma brevispina | reverse complement strand
CCGGCGACCTTCGTATTACATGCACGACGCTCTAACCGACTGAGCTATCAAGCTGGGTCGGTAGAAGAGCGATAGATATCATCTATAGGTGTTAGGTTCGAAAGGCGTCCTTCGCTTTCCTAGCGGATAGCATCAGAACTGTATATTTAACATATACGATTATATTTGTTTTGAAATTTAAACTACTTAGTTCTCCAGGTAGACAAGGGTGTATATATTATTAATCTTTCCCTGGAGATGGCCAGCGCACGATAGTGTTGAAAAAAAAACCCATGTGCGCTTGGCCGGATTCGAACCGGCGACCTTCGTATTACATGCACGACGCTCTAACCGACTGATCTATCAAGCTGGGTCGATAGAAGAGCGATAGATATCATCTATAGGTGTTAGGTTCGAAAGGCGTCCTTCGCTTTCCTAGCGGATATAGCATCAGAACTGTATATTTAACATATACGATTATATTTGTTTTGAAATTTAAACTACTTAGTTCTCCAGGTAGACAAGGGTGTATATATTATTAATCTTTCCCTGGAGATGGCCAGCGCACGATAGTGTTGAAAAAAAACCCATGTGCGCTTGGCCGGATTCGAACCGGCGACCTTCGTATTACATGCACGACGCTTTAACCGACTGAGCTATCAAGCTGGGTCGGTAGAAGAGCGATAGATATCATCTATAGGTGTTAGGTTCGAAAGGCGTCCTTGTCTACCTGGAGAACTAAGTAGTTTAGCGCTTGGCCGGATTCGAACCGGCGACCTTCGTATTACATGCACGACGCTTTAACCGACTGAGCTATCAAGCTGGGTCGGTAGAAGAGCGATAGATATCATCTATAGGTGTTAGGTTCGAAAGGCGTCCTTGTCTACCTGGAGAACTAAGTAGTTTAAATTTCAAAACAAATATAATCGTATATGTTAAATATACAGTTCTGATGCTATCCGCTAGGAAAGCGAAGGACGCCTTTCGAACCTAACACCTATAGATGATATCCATCGCTCTTCTACCGACCCAGCTTGATATATAAAGGCTACAAGAGGATGTTGCGGTACAGATAAGTAGATAAGTTTATTGCATTAGCTATCAAACGTCAGGCCTTCATCAGATGCAGATGCAAACAACTGCAAAAATTGATGGAACACAGCTGTTTGACCCCATGCAAATTGTCTCTTTTATTTTTAGAACAATTTTAAGCAATGGCGACACAATTTTGTCAACTGATATGATATAAGTAGGTACATGCAAGAGCTATTATCTCTGCAAAAATCAGACAAATCCATTCCATATAGGCCTACAAAAATCTAGATTTGTATGTTATAGCGTCCTCTATATGCCCATTCTCCTGAGATGTGGAAAAGTAGATTTTTAAGAAAAATCATATTTGCCCGCAATGAAATTTCGTAAAATTTACACATGATATAGTGGACTAAATAATCCAAATCAGTTGTCAAAAGTGTGTCGCCGGCAATAATTTTTTGTTTTATTCTGGTTTTGTCATAATAAATTAGTCTTTTAAACAGCTGTGGGAAAAAAATCCATACGTAATGCCAGGAAAAAGGGAAAGCCAAACATACATGAACATATTGAGGTATGAGGTGAATCCATTCTAAGACATTGCCTGGCAAAGATCATGGACATAAGAGAGAAGGACTTACAACGCGAAATCCAAAAATTACCTAGTCCAATTATCTATTATTCTCGACAAAATCCAGGTACTTGATGTGTATAGTTGTGCATACACCGCGACGATCTCTGATCTTATCTCTTTGCCGCGATTGATGATGTGAAATCGATCTTTACTAAAGAAAAACTGTCCACCGGATGTTGTGACCCGGGCTGTAGGCCCGGGGGGGGGAGCACTGATATTGGAAAGAGGTACGAGTATTTCGCGTCTCTCCACGTTACAAACTATTGAATGACATCTTACGTGCAAGTTTGGAGAGAGCATGCATAGAAGCACATTTTCGGGTATAGGGATTTTGTAAAAAGTAGTGACTTCCTCACCTCATAATTTTGCCGTGACACTAAATCTCACAAGGTAAACAACATTATGTTAAAGTCTGATTCCTTAGCTTTCTTATCATGCCAAATTCTTTTAGTAACACGTCACTTTTACATAGGTACTTTTCCAGTATTCTAACATGTAATTCTAATCTATAAGGAATACCAACCCTGACTGATCGCCACCCAAGAGGTCTGGGCTTCCAAATCTGGTGTAGAACTTTTGTACGACCCCAAGCAACCAGACAGTTTCTTCTCAAATCGCGACCTTGCATTTGTAAATATGGACGCCATTTCTGTTCACCGTACTGTTCTCGACCGCTTTCCGAAGTCTCAACATAGACCATCAGTGATCGCTTAGGAGAGCCTTGCTAAGTCTGTACCAACA
The DNA here is from genome assembly GCA_023653785.1 of Ophioderma brevispina. Lineage (NCBI taxonomy): Eukaryota > Metazoa > Echinodermata > Ophiuroidea > Amphilepidida > Ophiodermatidae > Ophioderma > Ophioderma brevispina. The sequence continues at coordinate 15,377 of JAMKCH010086891.1, read as the reverse complement.
AAGCCAGTGAAAAGGTGGAACTTCCGCAAGGCAGACTGGAACCAGTTTAAGAACCTGGTGGATTCAGAAGTGCCCATCCTCCCGACATCAACCTTCTCCAACCTGGACAATTCTTACACAGTACTTTGCAAACTCGTTATTAAGATAGCAAAGAAGGCCATCCCACGTAGCTGTCGTCGCAGTTATATCCCATCCTGGGTTGAGGAATGCGATGCTCTTTACAATGATTTCTTGAATTCTGAACCCGGGGAAGAATCAACATCCAAGACTTCAGATCTGACAAACTGCTTGGACAGGAAACGTCTTGAGCGCTGGGAGGAGACGGCTCACCTCTGCTATCAACCAACTAAAGAGTGGAAAGGTACATGGGCCTGATAACATACCAGTGGAGTTCATGATGCACTGTGGTCCACGATGTCTTGAGTGGCTCGAGGCTTTGAATGGCTTTACCAACCAGTCCTTACCCAAGATCTGGAGGAGGGCTACTATCATCGGACTCCCAAAACCAGACAAGCCTCTCGACAACCCACTTCTGTGTGTTTTCTTCAAACTCCTTGAGAGGATGATCCTGGCCCGGCTGGAGCCAGTCGTCGAACCCCATCTGCCTGACGCACAAGCAGGGTTTCGCCGTGGCCGGAGCACTGTCCACCAGATTGTAAATCTCACAAATGATATTGAGGAAAGCTTTGAAAAGCGCCGTAAGGTAGGTGTCATCCTGGTGGCACCAGGGCTTCTCAAGCTTCCCATGACCATCCCAGATCGTCACCTTGTACAATTTATATGTAACATGCTTGTAAACCGTAGCTTTGTTCTTAAGATCAGCTGATGGGCAGAGCAGTCGTCTGCGTCGTCTGAGGAACGGAGTACCACAAGGATCTGTACTGGCTCCCATGCTGTTCAACTTGTATATCAGCGATTTACCTCAAACAACATCTAGACAATATGTCTACACCGACGATCTTGCCATTCTTCACTCGGACAGAAGCTGGACAGAAGTAGAAAGTACACTTACTGCAGATATGGCCCTACTTGCAGCATATCTCAAGACCGTGAGACTTTAGCTGAGTGAAGCCAAGACCACCGCTACTGCCTTCCATCTCAACACTAAAGAGGCTCATCAGCTTCAAATCAACCTCATTGGAGCGCTTTTGCCATACAATCCTACACCAACCTATCTGGGAGTGAAGCTTGATCAGCAGCTTACTTATCGGCAGCACCTCGAGTCAGTATGCGCAAAGGTATCTTCGAGGAATAACCTCCTGTGCCGCCTTGCTGGATCCTCATGAGGTGCCAGCCCAACGACTCTACGCACCACCGCCCTGGCTCTGGTCTACAGCGCTGCTAAATATGCTGCCCCAGCATGGTGCAATAGCTCTCACACAAAGAAGCTGGACACAGTGCTCAACGAGACCATGAGAACCATTACTGGCTGTCTTCGTCTTACTCCATCTGAGTTTCTACCAGTGCTTTCAGGCATTGCCCCTGGAGTGCTTCGGAGAGAACACCACACGCATAAAGTGGTGAATAAGGCTCTGTTGGAAACACGCACCTGCTGCATAACTGTCAAAGAATCACACCAGCTCAGCAGACAGACACTGCGGTCTCGTAGACCTTTCTGTCGACACGCTGCTAAACTCTCCAACTCTCCATTTAACATCTTACAGACATGGAACACTGCCTGGATAGATACTCCAAGACCAGACCAACTCATATTACACCTATTACAGAACTCCCACCTGGTAGTAATCTTCCACGCAAGTTATGGGTCACCTTGAACCGGATTCGCACAGAATTCGGTCGTTTCAACATCAATATAACTATCACCAGCCTGCCAATGTGTTTATCCACCACAGACTGCGGATCACACATTCAATGAGTGCCCTACCTTTCACCCACCGGTGGATACAGACTTCTCAAACCCCAACCAATCAACAGTGGGCTGGTTCCACCGGCTTCAACATATTTAGCTGCTGCCTCAAACGCAAGAAGAAGATCTATAAGCAATGGCGATACCCATTGACAGATTTTTAACTAGTTTCAGTCCTTCATAATGTCGTTGAGGAATTCCGTTCATAAATATAATCTAGATTTCTTACATTCTAAGCTTAAAGCTTATCTTTGCTCCAAACCAACGTACGTATATTATGAGATTGTAATGCTACAGTCACACGTTCATATACGGATCTTGCGGACGCTGCGGATTTTTGTCCGTAAAAAATCCGCAGAATCCGTATCTATCTGTAATGCATCCGTAATTAATCCGCAGAATCCGCAGTATCCGCCAGGATCCGCAGAAATATTTTGAAAATCTCAAAATATTTTTTAAATTTCCCACGGATAAAAAATCCGTACAAAATCCGCAATGCACCCGTAATTATCCGTAATATACGCAACTCTCCGAAACAATCCGTATTTCTTCCGCAGTCAACCTATGAATGCATTTACGGTCCCTTAAAAAATAGAGCAGAACTTGTCCTCTTGGCATTCAAAATGCGACTGAAATGGCGTCGCGTCCACTGCTGATGAAAATCGGAGAATGCGGACGCGAAAGTAAACCTGAAATCTTTCCATAAGTCTCCGTATCTCTCCGTAAGTCTCCGTATCTCTCCGTAAGTCTCTGCAAGTCTCCGTAAGTCATACGAAAGTCATCCGTAACTATCCGCAGCATCCGTCAAAATTAGACGTCGCCTGCCGCAATTGTTTTTCATTTAGGCGTAAATGTCCGTATTTATCCGTAATTCATCCGCAATTATCCGTATTTCATGGCTAATTTAACTTTTCTGCGCAGTTTTTAAGTGATTTTCTGCGGATAAAAAATATAAAACATCCGCAGCATACGTATTTGACCGTGTGACTGTAGCATTAGCATACAATGCATAATTTGTTCCAGGCACGGAGTAATGGTTTTAGTGTGGGTTGGTGTGTATTCCCGTAGGATTTTCATGCTAAATTGATTTTGTTGCTGTTTGGGTTTCAATAGGACCTAAACTGTCAGAAAATGATGGGGTGCAAATTTTCGGACAGATGCCCCCTTCTTCAAGGGGGGGGGGTGTTAGTACAGGAAAAAATTTAAAATCGAGTCAAATTGTGTTTTAATGTACACTAACGTGTTCGTCTCCTCATAAGGGTTACAAAAATATATATTTACCTAGGTTCCAACCTTTAGTTAAAGCGGTATAGCTCCGTAATGGTTCAAGGCCACCTGGGGTAAATGCTCCGATGTTGTTGAAAGTGGTGTCAAATGATTCCTTGTGTCATACTGAAACAGAAAATGCATTTTAATTGATTTTTTGATATCACCATTGCGACATCCAAGGAAAGATCTTGCGACATTTTGCTATGTAATTAGCAAACCAAATGTCACACACTGTAAAATAATACATTTTTGGATCCTGTGAGACAATACAAACGACTTATCACCAGTTTCAACAAAATCTGAGCATTGGGTAAATTTTAATGACCTTGAACCATTATGGGACTATAGCGCTTTAACTAAAGGTCGGAACCTAGGCAAATATATACTTTTTTCTAATCCTTAAAAGGAGATAAAACATGTTAATGTACATTAAAACACAATTTGACTCGATTTTAAATTTTTCCCTGTAGTAACATTTCCCCTCTTGAGGAAGGGGGCAGCAGTCCGAAAATTTGCACCCCATTATTTTCTGACTGTCTGGTCCCTACTGAATGAAAAACAGCAAAATCAACTTTAGCACCAAAATCCTACGGGAACTGTTTCATTGACATACCAACCCACACTATTTGTAATGAGCAGTTCCCAAGACCCCAGTTGAAACATAATTCAGTTCTTAAAGTGATTTATTGGTATGAATCTATCGGCACATATATAATGAAATGTCCCTAAATAAAACGTACCAGCTCTTTTTCATGGCCATTGGAGTATTCCTTGCGAACAAAAATCCAGATTTATTCCGACAAATGTACACAACTGTACAGCAATCATGGAAGCTACCATGTTTATTCCCTGTTGTATATTTACAACGCCGAATGCAATACCGAAACAGAAGCCAGCGAAAATATATCACGTGACTTCAGCAAGTTTGCCACAAGCCTCATCCTTGTGAACTTCGTTGAGCACACAAAGGATAGGAGCGAAGTTCGTTTAGAAATTTTTATTGCAAAAAAAATACACTTTTTAAAACCTCAGTGATTTGAGAAAAATGTAAAGAGGGTGTTTTAGATATCATTTTGTGATTAACAAAGGTTTTAGGTTTTAGTCGGCCTAAACACTAACAATCCATGAAAACGTGGAAAACATTTTGAAAGGGGTCGCGTAATATTTATAGTTTCATCGCAGTCGCACTGTAACCACTGATCTCTATACAATGGATTGGCTACATAACAGTAATTGTATATTAGATGAATGGAGCAACGGGCGGACATCTTGGTCTACCGAACACAATAGCATTCCAGAGACACCTGTTTAACAGAAGTTGTATCCCGGGTGCACGTTTTAGAGACATGCCATCCCATACGCGCAAATACAATGAGCTCACTGAATTGGCTTGATTCTGTAGTCTGTTATGTCGCTTATCCACATTTCAATGGGAACAAATTTTGTATAAATGACCGGCTCTTAACCACCTGCTTTTTTTGGATGACCAATATGGCCGTCAGTGCCTCAATTACGAAGCCCAGGTTTCCAATCCATTCGAAACCCACTAATGCGCGGTTCAGCAATCTACGTACTTTTCAATGTACCGAGTAGCGCTGCTTTGTATGATGTAGAGTTTCGTAATTTTATTTTAAAAACTATATTTCTCAAGAATCCCAGGCTCATTTTATAAAAAATTAGGCACAAATGTATGCCATTTTTGATATATTTATATATTTTAAAGGAAAACGTTAAATTAAAGCTGTGTTTTTAATTTCAATGTTAAAAGTAAACGCGATAGTCTTTCATACAGGCCAGAACTTGACTAACCATCGATCATCTTTCAATTGGTGTGAAAGACTAAACATGGCTTGTGGCAAAACGATAGCGTAAAAAATAAACATGGCGGCTTCGTTAAATCGTCTACTGCTTCGAAAGTTAAGCATGAAAATGGTGTCTTTTCGCAAGGAATGGCCATGAAAACCATCTGGTACGTCATATTTAGGGATATTTCATTATAGATGTGCCGATAGATTCATACCAATAAATCCCATTAAGGTCCCTTTTTCAGAAAATGTTTGCCTCAAAAGCTGAATTTTAGCCAAATTTCAGCTCCCAAGCCTGCAAATTTCTCGAAAATTTCAGTTTCCAAGCCCCTAATTTCGAAGACAAAATCAGTTCACAAGCTCCCAAGTTCGGAAATCGAGGCCGCACATCCCTACCTGAAAACAAGTTGAGTGCCCCTCCCAGTTCTGTAGGGCTTTTGAAAAGTGCGTAGTACACTAAGTTTCATGGTTTTGTTGAAAGCCGAAGTCGCCAAATAGGGACGATTAAACAGGCATTGCGATTTTCTTTTGCATTTGTATGCACAATAAACCTTCGAAACGTTATTGGTAGGTGTTGTACAACCGATCCAGTCCAATTTGAGAGATTCGTATCCTAAAAAAAATCTCCTGTCACTTCAACATTTTTGCAATCCATGTGTGAAAAAGTTTTACAATATTTATATTTATCTATTCCCATAGCATGATATGTAGAATATTAGAAGCTATTAGAGTTACAAATAGCGCGACACAAAAAGAAAGAAAAAGTGTTACCCATATCGAACTGAACGGATGTTTGTGAAGGCGATACGCTCTAATTAGTCTTTTCTACCACGTATAGCTGATGCGACAAATCCATTACCCACAATGAAATGATCATGATATGATAATTGAGGTATACACAAAATAGTTAAAAAAACGTGCTGAACAGTCAGTATAAATAAAATATTTATTTGAAGTCCAAAGTTGGTGCACTTAAAGTTTGTACTGTTTGTACTACGCTATCATTTCGCTATCTTATCATTTTGAGCAGGCTGTGTACTATATGAAATAGGTTTTGTATCATATTAAGAGTTAGGTTGTGCTTACTTTATTACAGGTCACCGTGATAAGGGACCTAATATAAACACCGAAAATCGTTTTCGCCCTTATCGTAGAGATCTTTACAAAATAGCACAGTTGAACTCAGGATATGATAATTAACCCACGGCTCCACAATTTGATTCACTTTTTTTTAATATGTCACAACAAATCCTTATGAATTTGCATACTATCCTCAACATGCTCAAATGTTACATGACGTTTCCGTGACCAGATAAGAAATCCTCAGGCAAAAACTTAGGAAGATTTTCGGGAGGGGGGGGGGACACTGCGCGGAGCTCTATGACAGCGGTACCCCCTGTAGGGGGTACACAACCAGTCTCTTGCATTAAACTTGAGTTTGTATGATTGACATGGATTCAAGAGATTCAAGATTCAATTTATTAAAAAATAACATCGTGGCCATGGGACCAAATTGTGCATTTTTGTACAAATATCACAAAGGACATAAAAATACATTAAAATACAACTATTGCAACTTATCTATCAAAATTTAAAAGTAAATATTTAAAATGCATGTAAAAAAATTGCATGGAATCCCAAAAGAACTCATACACATAAAAAGCAGGCCAATCCAGTACACCCTAAACTTAAAACTCACAGTCAACATCAATGAAACACTGCAAAACACATTCATAACTCCCAATACGCACATGCCCCTACATTCCCTTACACTCTGCAGACAATTTGCTCACAGCAAACCCACAATCTCCACACACACTCTCATGAGCCCACACACCACACCCTCCCCCGAGCCCATATTGCACATTATAAACATAATAATAATAATAAAAATCAACAGTACATACCTTCAAATCAAATAAATAAGGCTATATACGCTTTAACACAAATTATAACAAACACAATTACATCCCAGAAATGAAATTAATTATTCAAAAGATTAACATAATAAGGATAGGGCTGTTTTGAAAGCGGGATGTTCTGATAGATAATTGAGTGATTGAATTAGCATTACGCAAACATTTCCCATGCACCTCAAATCTGGTTGGGGGCAGCAGATGTTTTGTCCTGTCATTGTCAGCCAGGCCTAAAGCAAATTTTAAACACTGATTTGTTCTTCTGCAATCTAGGGGTTCAAGTTCCCATTCAGACAAAGCCTCTTCATAAGATGTATATTCACGGCCGAGGATGGATTTACATGCCCTTTTTTGGATTCTTTCAATTTCATACTTCTTTTTTTCAGTGATACTTGCAAATAGGGGCAGCGTATTCAAGCACTGGTCTGAGGTAACTTTTGAAAACTATGTCATTCTTGTCAAAACCAAACTTTTTCAGTGAGCGAAGCATGAAGAGACGGGTATTTCCATAAGGTGACCCACTTTTTCTGACACACATGACACACTTTTTTCTGACACACATTTTTTCACGATTTTACAACTCCTGTAACTTGATAAAAAGTACCAACAACTTAACTAGAATGTAAGAATGCATCCAAATTTTCTTATGAGAATAAAATGAAATGATTTACCGATCGTAATATCATATTAGGCTCTTTCACGATTACTATAATTCGTAGTTGCACAAAATTGGCGCGCGCACACGAAGATATACGTACTATAATTAGCTTGGGTTCCTCCGACGAAGCCAGGAAGCGCCAGGCCATAGTTAGCCCCAGATTTTTTTATACAATGAACTAGTTACGGTAGGTCTACCGAACAACAAAATTTCATTGATTCTGATGGTGCGTTATTCTGATGATGTTATTAACAAATGTTTTTATTACGATGCACCATAAGCCACTGTGTTGTAATTTCTGCCTATTCACGGACGAAAAAATACAAAAGTAGAATTTTTCCCAGAGTTGATCGAATAAGCAAGTGAGATGGGCTACACAAACTTTACCCAGGCCAACTGTTCAGATGAATGTGTAGACCACAGTGACAGACCCCTTAATTTGGAGGAATATGTTCTTCTCATAATGTGTAGCTTCGAGGTAACATTCTTTTTAATCAAAATCTCTGCAGCTTTTACGTGTCTTTTATCCAAATTCGTCTGTGAAGAGTTTGACAACGGGAGAGAATATATACCCTTATCGTTTTGTTTTGCAATCTGCGGCATCTTGCAGGTTTTAACTCAAACTATCTTCTTGATATTAAGCAGTCGAGAGAAAAACTTTTCTTCACAGTGTCTTGGTGAGACACAGTGCGTGATAATGGTCATCATTTTGTTCGCAATTGTTGTTAGCAATCTATTTAAATGGGTAGCCAATAGTATCATGAAAGGCGTGAATGAAAATGGCCACTACGAACTGGAACCTGTGATGGATCTAGTGTTTGGTTGCCTCACAACCAAAATCGTTGTTCTTGTTTTCTTTCGCTTTCTTGCGTTCTACAGATTCCATTCGGCATTTATGGCTTTGGAATTGATCATCAAATACCGTCGCCTTAAAAAAGATAGATCATTAGCGCAGACAATTTTAAAATGGCTTCAAAATAGATTTCCAAAATTGTTTCCGTGCAATAATTGCGATTAGTCAACTAGAACTAAAGATAGTCACCTAAACGAATATCCGAAATTCCCCTCCCCTAGAAAAATAAATAATTCCAAATATATTCATGTGTACAACGATTATGAAGTGAGAAATAACGTAGGGCCTACTCATATTACACAAACATCTTGTCTTTGCTTCATATATTAAAGAATACAGCCAAATATTCAAAAATCATTAAGAACAAACTGCAGGATTGTAACATAATAGCGCATCCGCTTGTGATTCGGTCAGGCATTCGATCCTTGATACCAGAGTTAACTTGTGCCTATGAAATAAGAGACCGTGATTGGTACTCAGTCGTATAATCTCTATTTTTGTTTTTTGTACCTCACCCTAAGATTCTATTGTAACGCAGGATATACTTTCCTTAATTTTTTGTTTATAGATACACCAACGGGTGGGGTGTTCCGATAAATAAGCAAATAACAGGAAATTATTAGCCAATCGCATTCTATAGTCTGCGGAACAATAACTCGGACATCTTCCACAAACTAGTAACTTCACTAGCCTAAACAGATTGTGTTAGTTAGTGTGTTCATCAACAGCAGTAAGAGAGACAGTACGCCACCTCTTCGCGTAACACGCACACTATGCGAGATTACACCAATCCGATCTAATAGGCGATGCACAAAAAATAATGTTTTGTTAGAAAAATCTAGGAAAATCTCTGAGTCAGCCTTTTTAGTCTCTACAGCAACCTGATTGATACTCATACCTTCTCGCAAAGAATATGTCCAAGAAAGTTTATGTTAGGAGAGATAGGCTCTAGATAGTGTGTGTCTGTTGAACACTTTTAGTTGAGTTATGAGTTTTTGAGTTACAGTCAGATGGAGGAGTTGCGGGGAGTAGATGAGTTAGGACAGGACAGAATTAATTAGTGTGAATTGCTTTTTAGTCTAGTTTTGGTGAGTGGAGAGTTGTATGTGGAGTATTTATTTCGGGAGTTATAATTTAATTAGTTCATGTAGTGAAGGTATGGGTCGTATGTGAGTTATAGTAGATTCAACCCATCGTGTCGCCTCTAGTACTGCTCCGAAGCTTAGGTATGGACATTGAATGAGGGGATGTGCAGTGGGCGGAAATTAAAATCTGAAACATGTAGTACCATGGCAGAGAAAAATCAATTCTATATGTTTAATAAAGGCATTGAAGTCTCGTAAAACAAATTTATTAGCTACATTTACTCTCAAAACATTCTCACTAATCGTATTTGATTCAATGGTATTCAATAACATGTTAGTTGAATGTTTCTGACTTTTGAGCCCCCGTGTTTTAGGTACAAATTAACACACAAGTCTTTGCTCTCTCTATGTAAAGATGATGCAGACATCAAAGGCCAAATTATCTTAGTTCGTTCATGAAACAGGTGAATCGGGCCACATATTTTCTCTTTCGTGTTACCCAAAAACATAAGTAAGGAATCGACGTTCTTTATCCTTCTCAATAAATGAATACTCTTACATGGGAAACCTCGCTTGAAAAAAAATCCATAAACCATTACAAGGCACGAATAATTTGGCAAGATATGTTTTATCGACCGCTATATAACTTCAACCATTGAAAATATTGTCTACAATTTGGGCAGCGTAGGCCTACATCTTAAACATGTTGAAGGACATAAAATAAGAGAAAGCATACTTTTGCCTCACAGAGTCCACTAACCATTAGCTTAATTTAATTTGGCCACATCGCTGTACAAAGATATATCGATTTTGAAGGAAGCAGATTCTGCCTCTTCTCCCAACTAATCGACGTTGCCCAAAACGTTTCCTCTGGTGACACGATGAGTTGAATCCAGTGCTGAGTTCTTGTAGTGAGGCTAGGGCTGTGAGTCTGTGATTATAATAGATTTCAAAATAAGTTTTAGGTTTGTCCATTCGCCGTGAGAGGTAAGAGGAATTATTTTAACGGTCACAGGTAAAAAAGTGTATGATACTCATACAATATAATGTAGCTTTTAAATAAATGTTGACCTAAAATGCATTATTTCACATCTAAGATAGATGGATATTTCAATTCAAGAATCAGGATGATAAACGTTGTTATTTGAACATAACTTACCTTTGACACTGCAAAAAATACCATTCGATATCACAGCATTGGAGAAATAATGTATTCTTATATCGATGCACACATAACACAACTAAGTTTTTATTTGGTCATCAAAAAATGGGCGAACCTGATTAAGAGATTAGCGCAAAACGGATTTGACATCCTGGCCAACAATGGCATACGTTCTTCAATCATTAACAGACATTTGTATAACTGAATACATCAGTTTACAGTAAGCCGATTCTTTGTACCATGGTCACAATATTGTAATGGCAAGAAAGACCTAGCCTCTGCCTGGCCGGGGATTGAACTCCATATCAATATCATACCGGTCCGAATATGCAAGGAGTCTTGCGTAATTTGAAATCTACTATAGTGAATCTAAATGTTTTTTGTGAGTTGTGTCGGGCTGTGATCAGGGCCGTACGCAGGATTTAGGGGGGAGGGGTATGTAATTTCTTTTACTATAACGCAATAATGAGTTTTAAGTAATTGTGATATTTGTTGTATTTTAATTTACTAGGCGATTACCTGGGTTTCACGGTTCTCGAGTTTCGCGGTTCTTGACCTTGAATGACCCCTTATGACTTTGTCGTGACCTTTAAAATTTTCGGCATCAACAATCGACCCCGCATCATCTAGATACACCAAGGTTTACACCATTTGACCGTCTAAATTTGACCTTGAATGACCCCTGACGACCTTGTCGTGACCGTTTCATGTCCATACACCAATGTTTACCCATTTGACCTCCTTTGACCTTGAATGACCCCTAATGACCTTGTCGTGACCTTTAAAATTTTTGGCATCAACAATCGACCCCACCCTCCAAGTTTCATGCCCATACACCAACGTTTACCCCATTTGACCTCCTTTGACCTTGAATGGCCCTGATGACCTTTGATCCACTAACCAATACAAACTTGGTCTTTGGAAGGTCAAGGGGCACCCACCCCCAAGTTTCAGAAACGTGCAACCCTCGGTCTCCGAGAAAATAGACAGACAGACACACTGACAGACGCAGACTGCACAAATAGCTAACAATATCATCGGAGTGTTTGTTAAGACTACGTGTGTTTGCATGTAAAAGGGACAGGTTACATGTATTTAATGAGGGTTCATGTGTAGATATGTTTTCAGAAGTGTAGTAGCGACATGTGATATTTTTGGTGTTGGTAATGTTGGAATCATCAGAAAAGTCATCAGAAGGATGTAATGAGCTATCAAAGTTAAAGGGCTGAAATGTAAGGGTAGATGGAGGGTCGGACATAACAATAGTACAAGACGAGACAGTTAACAAATGTGAAAAAAATCATAAATATTACAAAAAATATTGAAGTACAGTTAATACAGTTGCAAATAAATTTATACAAGTGAGAGAGACGCGAGGCGCTCACAAAATACAATACCAAGATAATGTGTAAATTCAAAACAGAGTGGTCCAAAAAAGGTTTACACTTTTATGTCTGCAAATTTCTCAAAAGTGGGTGGATATATCACAATTTGAAGAATTTATTTATTAAATGCAATATCTTGCTAGAACCTGGTGAAAACAAAGCTCAAATAACAAAATGGCGGCCGTGTAGAGAAAAATCGTCAAAAACCACTTTGCACACATGTAAGTCTATGGGCAATCATGATGGTTAACAGTAATCAATACCATTTAAACTGTACAAAATGTAGGCCTACTCACGTAACAAACTACTGACCACCCTTCGAGTTTGTGTGAAGTTTTTACTGTTTGAATGAGAGAATATCTCAACCATGAAATTGAACTTGAAATGTCCACTTACATAATAATTAAGTTGATTTCAATTGCGTGAATTTTAAATTGTAATAGCGAGGCGGCATAGCTAACCTATCGTGCATTTTGTGATAAAAGCATGAAATTTGGCACAGATGTAGAGAAAAGTAGTACGAACAGATCAAGATCATGAGCAATCGTAATTTGCATCCCCGTCGGCCATTTCCAAGATGGCCGCCAAAATGACCATTTTAGGCATATTTTGCTAATATTTCAACACCTGCCTTTTACTTATGCATATACTAGGCATAAGAATTAGCTCAACGTATGTTACAATGTTTGTCCAATCACAGACCATTGTAATATGTGTCCTTGTCGGCCACTTTCCAAGATGGCCGCCAAAATGACCATTTTAGGCATATTTTGCTAATAATTCAACACCGGCATTTTATTATGCCTATACTAGGCATAAAAGTATGCTAAATGCATGTTACAATGTTTGTCCAATCACAGGCCATTGCAATATGTGTCCCTGTCGGCCATTTTCCAAGATGGCCGCCGAAATAAGCATTTGAGACATATTTTGCTAATATAGCAACATCCAGCTTTTACTACTCTATATACTACGCATAAAAACCTGCTAGATATCTGCTACATTGATCGTCTAATAATTTAATTAAGGTTACAATTTATTTCAGTGATATTAAAGGCGTGTTACGTAATTTTGAATAAGACTTTGCCATTTTTGCAATCGTAATTTCAAAGTTTGATGATAATCATAAACATCATACATTGTAGTCGCACAAAGCTCATTAAAGTGACGAATCTCAAACTAAGTTACCCCAAAACAAGAATTATCCCTTGTGGATATCAACTGATATTACATTGGTAATATTACAGAATCACTGAATTGTTTCTTATAGTAGATTTCAAAATAAGTGAGACCTCATTAAAAGGTCTGTCCATTCACTGTGAGAGGTAAGAGGAATTATTTTAATGGCCACAGGTAAAAAGGTTTATGGTACTCATACAATGTATAGTAATGTAGCTAGTAAATAATGTTGACCTAAAATACATTATTTCACATCTAAGACAGGTAGCTTGGATGTTTTAATTGAAGTATCAGGATGAAAACACCAGCAATTATTTCATTAAACATTGTTATTTGAACATAAATTAACTTTTACACTGCAAAATATCATTCCTTATCACAGCATTGGAGAAATAATGCATTCTTATATCAATGCACACGTAGCACAACTAAGTTTTTATTTGGCCATCAAAAATGGGGCAACCTTGCATTAAAGGAATTTATTGGTATAAATCTATCGGCACATATATAATGAAATATCCCTAAATATGACGTACCAGATGGTTTGCATGGTCATTGGAGTATTCCTTGCGAAGAAAAAATAATTTTCACGCTTAACTTTCGAAGCAGAAGACGATTTAAGGAAGCCGCCACGTTGATTATTTACGCTATCGTTTTGCCACAAACCATGTTTAGTCTTTCATACCAATTGAAAGATGATCGGTGGTTAGTCAAGTTCTGGCCTGTATGAAAGACTATCGCGTTTACTTTTAACATTGGAATTAAAAACACAGCTTTAATTTAACGTTTTCCTTTAAAATATATAAATTTATCAAAAATGGTATAAATTTGTGCCTAATTTTTATAAAATGAGCTTGGGATTCTTGAGAAATATAGTTTTTAAAATAAAATTAGGAAACTCTACATCATACAAAAAAGCGCTACTCGGTACATTGAAAAGTACGTAAATTGCTGAACCGCGCATTAGTGGGTTTCGAACACTGATCTCTATACAATGGATTGGAAACCTGGGCTTCGTAATTGAAGTACTGATGGCCATATTGGTCATCCAAAAAAGAGCCCAAGCAGGTGGTTAAGAGCCGGTCATTTATACAAAATCATTGTTCCCATTGAAATGTGGATAAGCGACATATAATATAGACTACAGAATCAAGCCAATTCAGTGAGCTCACTGTATTTGCGCGTATGGGATGGCATGTCTCTAAAACGTGCACCCGGGATACAACTTCTGTTAAACAGGTGTCTCAGGAATGGTATTGTGTTCGGTAGACCAAGATGCCCACCCGTTGCTCCATTCATCTAATATACAATTACTGTTGTGTAGCCAATCCATCGTATAGAGATCAGTAGTTACAGTGCGACTGCGATAAAACTAAATATTACGCGACCCCTTTTCAAATGTCCACGTTTTCATGGATTGTTAGTGTTTAGGCCAACTAAAACCTTTGTTAATCACAAAATGATATCTAAAACACCCCTCTTAACATTTTTCTCATATCACTGAGGTTTTAAAAAGTGTAGGTTTTTGCAATAAAAAATTCTAAACGAACTTCGCTCCTATCCTTAGTGTGCTCAACGAAGTTCAAAAGGATGAGGCTTGTGGCAAACTTGCACGTGATATATGCGCGTATGGGATATATTTTCGCTGGCTTCTGTTTCGGTATTGCATGCGGCGTTGTAAATATACCACAGGGAATAAACATGGTAGCTTCCATGATCGTTGTACAGTTGTGTATATTGGTCGGAATAAATCTGGATTTTTTCGCAAGGAATACTCCAATGGCAATGAAAACCATCTGGTACGTTTTATTTAGGGATATTTCATTATATATGTGCCGATAGATTTATACCAATAAATCGCTTTAAGAGATTAGAGCAAAGCGGATTTCACCTCCGGGCCAACCATGGCATAAGTATTTCTATCATTAACAGATCATTGTAGAACTGAATGCATCAGTTTCCAATAAGTCGATTTTGTACAGTAGCTTTGTACCATGAACACAATATGTTTTGTTATGGCAACAAAGGCCTAGTCTCCGCTTGGCCGGGGATTGAACCCCATTTCAATATCTACCTATCGGAATATGCATGGAGTCTCACTTAATTTGAAATCTACTATAACAACAAATTAAGAAAAATCCTCAATGTTGTGCATGGATACCAATTAAAGCATCTCAACTATTTGCCAGAATGTAGTT
>JAMKCH010086890.1:2521-13953 GCA_023653785.1 Ophioderma brevispina | reverse complement strand
GTCCGAAAACCAAATTACCTTGCAATGATGGCATGACTTGCACTCGCTGAGGCATCGCTATAGGTATTGGTTGCCGAATATTGACCATAGGTTATTGTCCTTGCAACGTAAACTGTTGTACATTGGCTAACGGAGGCTGTCCTTGCCCTTGAAGTTGAACCAACGGGTGTTGATCATGACGCAGTCCTTGCCCTTATACGCCTCACGGTAAGCTTATGGCTGCGATCGCCATTTTGACTGCTACTGGCACCAACTTTACAAATTCCACGGTGGGTTCAACGAACTTACAGATACGTTCTTTACACTACTGGGGCTGCTTGAACCGGCTTGATCTACGGCCATGCGATGTGATATGGCCCGTCTAATAATGTTCCATTGATTGAATGATTCAGTAACACTGGTTCTCCATCCGCCTGATCCGCGAGGCATTTTATTTGGAATGGAAGCTGACAAAACTGCATCAATAATTTCTTGATGAACTGATCCAAACAACCGAATGTTCCGAAGCAGAACTACTCGGTATTTAGATTATTATACCAATGCTGTAGCACGATGTATCAAAACCATATAACAGTAACTGGGCACACGAAATGGAGAATCAATTGCCGAATAAACAAGTACATTCCAGTAGAACCAATTTTCGGAAAAACTGACCACACGTCCGCATGTGATGAAAACAGATGCAATTGAAAAAACACCAAGCACTGAGCCAGAACGCTGCCAAGATAATCAATGCGTCATTAGCAACCCAATACAATACCTGAGCGAACCGATTGGCGCTTTGAATGACCTATTGAAATACAATATCGAACGGCAAAATTAAATTACTGCCCTTGCACAGATGGCGACAATAATTCTTTAGCCTGTTGACAAACCCGTTTTCTTACGCTGCTCTCATAAAACGTTATTATGTGATCCCGCCCCCGGGTATACGGTACGTCGCGTAAATATTCCCTAGGAATGGTGTTACAACACAATATTGAACGATACACGAAGTCCATGATGTCACAGTGTACACGTTTACAATCGTGTAACAACGATTCAACTTGGCAACAGGGTAAGTTGAAATCGGCAGCGCCAATTTTGCTTACACCACGTGCTTACACATTAAAATGATGCAAGCAAAATTTAAATGCTATTAAAACCTTGGGGTGTCCACCTGAAAACAAAACTGTCATCTCTAGAGAACATATTTCTACATCAAATGGTGACATACTCTTTCGTGGACACCCTCTAGATTTTTTGTAAAATATGGTTAAAGTTGCAGCAAATTTCGCATTTTTGCATTGCGATGATCAAACTCGTGAGGGATTGTGGGTAGTCTGGCAAGTCGAAATTAATCAACGACAGCATTTTTATTAGTCTCAGCTAGGAGTCACGCAGGCGGCGGTAACTGGGGGGCATCTTTTGCATTTCTCGTTGTACAACGCGTTTACGTTGTACGTGTTACCACAAAGAAGCGATAATTTTGATCAGTTCTGATGGCAAAAATCAACACTATTTCACTGTTATCCATTTGTATATCATCATGGGTGGCTCAGGAAAAAAATTTTAATTCCTTGGCTGCACAAATAGCGATAAAAAGTTACAAAAATGGAAACGAACTGCGTGTGAAATTCACTGACACATGAAGAATGTGAATGTCTGCAGCCGTACCAGATGCATCCCTAATGGAAAAACCACCGAATCTGCCAAGCTTCTAATGAAGTGGAATGAACTTATTTTATTTTTATTATTTTCATTTAGTTTGCTTTAAATACGATTGTTGCTTTCACAAAATTCCATTTTAAAACGTACACGGACATCACTACATGTAGCCTACAATAAAAACCAAAACAATCATCGTATCCATTTCAGTCTAAATACCACATTGTAACTCGCCGGTCATTTTCACGTGTACTGATAGTCCAGGCGTAGCACATTCCATGCACAAACGAGACTAATTTTGTTCAGATCTCCGAAATCGATCACATGGGCACTGAAGCGTCTTTTCTAAAACATCAACAACCCGCATCGGAAGATGTCACGTTTTTCAGCAAATACGATCGGTCTTTGGGAACTATTCAATTTTTCACGTACACGGAATATATCAACATTCTGTTGTTACTTTATTTTTGTCTGGATGTTTGAATTTTACGAAAAATGATTTTTCTCACGCGGCTGTTATTACCAATTTTTAAAACGTATCTAACCATAAGCGTTCATTTCTCAGTCACGCAAAGTGGGCGAGATAACCTTCAATTTTTACAACAACAGTAAGACACTTGCCCTGGAATCCAGTTTAGGCCAGTCCCTGATATCATCCTTCCATAAATCCATGGAAATAAACGGTGAAAATTGTTAAAAATTGCGAAAAAGGTAGGTTGTAAATTCTTATTATTTCGTTCGTTAAGCTCGTAAAAGGCAATATGCGGCGTGTGTGTACTGTGTGTTTGGTGGCCAGGATGCCCCCCAGTAATGGCGGCGACGTAGAGGGTGTCCTTTCGAGGCTTCCCCGTCGGATTCGTGTATAGGTGGAAGTAAATATTTCAGTGCATTTACGGATAGGTCAGTAAATAGCGGTTTCAGAAGCATTACTTCAAAACGTAATACAATTTGTTCTAAAGAAATAACAAAAAAAAAAAAATTGATTGGCGACGGCCTTAATAAATTTAGTTATGTCCTTTTTGGGGTGCCCCCCAGGATCAGGATTCGAACCTGAAACCATCTGATCTATAATTCTTGGACTAATTCATTAGGCTACGCACTTTAAACACACTTTACCATAACAAATCATTCATTTTTTCAATATTCTTAGGGAAACAAGCAATTTGATCAATGGAGGGTCATTCCATGCCAATTCAACAAATCGAGTACACCATCACATCATGGATTTCTTTTCTTTTTGGTGTATTGAAAGATATTCATGAGAAACTAAAATCCTGAAAATTTGAGCTCTGTACCTCTTTTCGTTTTTACGCTGCAGCAATTTTAAATTTGAGGGGGGTCACCTCAAAAACATGTACCGGTGTGAAATTCAATATGCAGAGGGCTATAAGTAAAGAACTACACCCCTCAGATCCTTCAAACATGGCATTCTGGATAACCTTTTGCTGCAGGTTGCAAATATGTGAACAGAAAAATGCACCTTGCCCCAATTTAAAATGACAGGGGGCAAAAATGACCAAAAACCTCTCGCACCATACTTTGGGGGCCAATAAGTCAAAAAGTAAAAGTGATATAACTTCCAACTACCCTTGTGTACAATCTTATACTTATATCAGCTTTATTGGAAGAGATATAGCTGTCTCAAAAAGCAAAAAGTCCAAATTAACCTTGACTTGACCCCCTAAAAATCAATGTCAGACAGTTTGCACCAAATTCTGCTTGAAATATGGTTAAGAGGGACCCCTGCTGAAGTTGTGTGCAAAGTTTCAACATGGTGTCTAACTGCCATATGTAGGTAAACAGGCTTCAAAGAATCTACACTTTCAACTAATATCAGCCAAAGTTCCCATTTAAATGTACACAGAATTCTGAACTTTGCAACCTGGGTATTCAAGTGCAGTTTTAAGACTTTGAATCCAAGTTTGATATTGTAGAACTCTAACAATGAAAATATCATCACCTTATTAGCACCTGATCTTGGTATGGACCAAATTTCAGCTTGGTGTCTTGTTTTGTAAGGAATTTATAATACTTTAATTATTCTAATTGAATTATATAGTAAAAAGTGAACTGTGCAAGTTAATACCCAGTTTGCAAAGTTCAGGTTTCCTGTGTGTTTCAATGGGAATTCTTTCAAAACTGAATTGCATGAAGTAGGGCTTTTTGAAGACAATTTACTTATAGAAGACACGAAGCTTTGCCAAAATATTAAGCAAGGACCCCCCTCAAACATATTTCAAGAAGAATTTGGTGCAGAATGTCTGACATTGGCTTTTAGGGGGGGGGGCAAGGTCAAGGTCAAATTTGAATTTTTACTTTTTGTGACAGCTATATCTCTTCCAATGAAGCTGATAGTGATATAAGCACTTTTAATTTTTGACTTATGGGCCCCCAAAGTATGGTCCGAGTGGTTTTGGAGCCATTTTTGACCCCCTGTTATTTTAAATTGGGGCAAGGTGCATTTCTTCTGTTCACATATTTGCAATCTGCAGCAAAAGTTTATCCAGAATGCCAAGTTTAAAGGATCTGTGGGGTGTAGTTATTTACTTATGGCTCTCTGAATATTGAATTTCACACCGGCACATGTTTTTGAGGTGACCCCCCTCAAATTAAAAATTTCTGTAGCATGAAAACGAAAAGAAAACGGTACAGAGCTCAAAATTTCAGAATTCCAGTTTCTCATGAATATCTTTCAATACACCAAAAAAGAAAGAAATCCATGAGGTGATGGTGTACTCGATTTGTTGAATTGGCACGGAATGACCCTGGAATGTAATGTTGGTACCACAGACTAAGTCATAGATCATATTTTGAAGTAAACGAACCGAATATCGGCGTTATAGCAACACTTTACCATTTGTCGATAAAAATGAACTTCTAACATACTAAAGACCCCCAAAAAGTAACGCGGCATATCTAAATACCCCCATAAGTTACAAACCATTGGTCTTTGCCCGAAAACATAAAATTTATATCAATAGTTCGTTTTCTTCCGTAAATGTTGATACCCTTCTTGCCCCATAGCGATCAATATTGCCAACACAATACCCATTATAAGAAAATCTCTCGCTTTTGAAAAGTTGCAATAAAAGGTATAGCCATATTGATTGCCATTCAGTGAAAGACCGCATTCTTCCTGTTTTTTACCATACATGGGATAAATATGGTTGTACCACCCACTGATCTCTATACAATGGATTGTAATTGTATATTAGATGAATGGAGCAACGGGCGGACATCTTGGTCTACCGAACACAATAGCATTCCAGAGACACCTGTTTAACAGAAGTTGTATCCCGGCTGCACGTTTTAGAGCCATGCCATCCCATACGCGCAAATACAATGACCTCACTGAATTGGCTTGATTCTGTAGTCTGTTATGTCGCTTATCCACATTTCAATTGGAACAAATTTTGTATAAAAGACCGGCTCTTAACCACCTGCTTGGGCTCTTTTTGGATGACCAATATGGCCGTCATTGCCTCAATTACGAAGCCCAGGTTTTCAAATATATTGTATAGAGATCAGTGGTACCACCCAATTGTTCTGATTCAATCAAGCACTAAAATTAATAGGAGTAGCTTTCCACTTGTAAATTTACAAGATTTCAGTGGGCAGGGTGCCTCAGTGAAGGAAAGATCATTCTTGAAAGAATTGATGTGTGAAATGTATGTCACTTTCCTTAATGCATGGTTGTGTATTGTAACCTTGTAATAATATCTTCAGATTCAACTTTGAAAATGTGACAGATTTTCGTAAAATGGACATTTAGTTGGCGATATTGATCACAATGGAGCAAGAAAGGTGTCAAAATTTGTAGAAAAAAGACTATGATATAATTGTATGTTTTCGTGCATAAACCGATGGCTTGTAACTTATGGGGGTATTTAGACATGCTGCGTTACTTTTTGGGGGTCTTTGTTAGTTCTCTTTGAATGATTATCTGTGAAATCGCACGTATTTAATACGGTTAAGTGTGTGGTAAAGTGTGAACACACACGCGCACTCGCACACACACGCACGCACACACACACACACCCACACACACACACATACACACAACTCCATTTCACCTCGTCGTGGCAATGGGAAAGAGCGAATTAAGACACACGCATCGTCACGCGTGCGTTTTTCGTTGCTGTCTTTTTTCGCACATGTAATTACGCACGCACTTGGGTGCGGCACAAGCGCTTTCGCGTCCACTTTACTGCCACGACGAGGTGAAATCGAGTATACAGTATCTCAGAAAGAACGTTGCCCTCCAGAATTGGCACTTTTTGCCCACTTAACCAATTCTTATCCTTGTTTTAGCTTTATATTATGAGAATATGATTTTTTTAACATGTGGTGAAAACAAGAAAGAAAACGGTGAAAAAATAACCAAACGATGACTATTTTCCTCAAAATGATGCAAACCTCTTTTATCCACGGCTAGCAATAGCAGAGGAAAACGGGCTTGCAAATAAAAATGTTGAACACCCTCCTGGCCAATAATACACTGTAACATTACTTGTGGTTAATCTTGTGGGGAAATAGTCATTGTTTGGTTATTTTCTCACCCTTTTCTTCTCGTTTTCACCATGTTGAAAAAAGTACATGTATATTCCCATAATATAAAGCTAAAACAAGGATAAGAATTGGTGAAGTAAGCATAAAGTGCCGCTTCTTGGGGGAAACGTTCTCTCAGAGACGCCCTGTAGCTATGAAACTGATATAGCAAGCCGAAAAATGTTAAATTCTAGTTTGAGATTTTACTAATATGATTTCTTTCTGATTATTTCCCTTCTTACATAGGTGCAAAGGTGCAAAAAGAGGAACTGGGGGATTGTAATGACTTGAGCAAAAACACGAGAAAATGAGAATATCCTTGGAAGTTACGGTAGCATACTTCATTTTCTTTTTTTGTATTGGTGGACTTGTTCGGGGAACAGATCCTGGGAATGAATCTGTTCTTCCAGAATATGTCCACTATGTCTGGACACAAGCACAAGGATTCTTAGAATTTAAATTTCATAATTTGCTGAGTGTACTAAGTGTCCAAAAGCATCTACATCCAAAGATGATTATGTTTCACATTCTGGCCGACGAAATGTTTCTAAAAGGTGAATACTGGGATAAAGTAGAACAAATGTCAAATATAAAGGTTGTATTGAGGACATATTCAGGATCCGAGGTTAAAAACACTATTGTGCAAAGGAATGCAACAACCGACCGGGAGATTTTTGGTAAAACTGTCACCGATCTATATCACCAAAATATCTTATGTCGCCTGAAAGCCCTGGCTTTATATGGTGGCATATACCTTGACAATGACGTCCTCGTTCAAGACCCCATGAAAATGATAGATTATGACTGTGTAATTGGTAAAGATATGGGTCGCATCAATCCATCGATAATATTATCCAAAAAGAATTCATCGTTTGTTAAAAAGTGGCTTGACACATTCCGTGAGTATGATGAACAATTATACAATGTGGATGCAGCATTGACGTCGCTCGTTTCTATGTATCCAGACTTAGTGTTTGTGGAGAAAAAAAGATTTAGCAGGAAAGATCTTAGCAGAACCGGTTGCAGAAGCAATATATTCTATGGGCACTGTAGTCATAACGACAACTTTGCGTTGAAACTGTATTACGCCTTTTATGGACAAAGATTGAACCTCGCGGATATTAATATAATGCAAACTACTTTTGGGGATATGGCACGATTGTTATTATATAATTCATCGGCTATTAAATCCCGGGATTACGGTGTTAATATATCTGATATTTATGTTGTACCAAACATAGTCCATTACGTGTGGTATACATCCCATGAATTCAAGTTTTCTCACTACCTAAGCACTTTAAGTGCACTTCGATATCAAAAACCGGACAAGATTATGTTTCATACAGACGCTGAACCTGTCGGTGAGTGGTGGGAGAGTTTAAAACTAGAAGCTGGTAATGTACTGCAAATCATTCATCGCGACCCGCCTCGCGAAATATTTGGTATCCCTGTTAATGTGTTGCAACATAAAGCTGATGTGACGCGTATGGAGGTTCTCCTTGAACACGGAGGGATTTATCTCGATTGTGATGCTATGATCGTTGGTAACTTGGACCCGTTACGCAAATACAATTTTAGCATAGGAATAGAACACGCGTGGGGCGCAGGTTTGAATAATGGCGTTATGCTGTCAGCGCCACAATCACCTTTTCTGAAGATCTTTTATGATTCGTACAAAAGATTTGACGATCAGAAGTGGGCATGGAATTCAATTAAGGAGCCGTATCGTTTAGCATGTGAACATCCCGATTTAATCCACATTGAACCTACATCTCTTCTCCGCCCACAGTGGACTGATTGGTATAACATACGCAGAGTATGGACGAAAGATGCCCTCGTAGACTGGTCGCAAAGTTACGCTATTCATTGGTTCTATCGTTACTATGGTGTTGAGCACGATCCACAGCAAATCAAACCGATGAACACAACCTTTGGAGAAATAACTAGACATATTTATTACGGGAAACCAGAAATGATAGTAGACGACGAATATTAAATTGGTAAGGTTTAAATTTCAGCTCGAAAATTTTGAGATGTACACGTTTTCATCGGCGCTTTATACCTGCAAGATAAAATAAACAGAATATTTAAACAAAATAGTTTTAATCAGTCTGGAGGATAAAACTAGTGCTACTGTTCTGGGAATCTGAGAAGCAATCATAGGAAATTCTGCCAAATTATACTGTGTACTTTTGGTGTAACGTCTTAGCGTTACATGCCTAATGCTACTGTCACACCTAACTGGACAGTACTGTTATGATATCTCGTGGCCATCAAAGGTCAAAAATACCATACAAACACAAATAAATGAGCCTTGTTCACAAATGACCTGAATTTTTTATAATAAAACAGATTTAATGATTTTTAATCGGTTTGGTTCAAGAATTTGGTATGTCCCAAAACAATATTACATATATTAAAATTACACACAATTAGTTAAGATAGGATACTTAGAGTTCACTGGTATGTCCAGAAACAATATTACATTACAATTACACACACTTAGTTAAGATAGGATACTTAGAGTTCACTAGTATCCTGTGTTGAAAGCGTTGCAGTTCAGCGATGATATGTCCTCACAGCGAAGACTCCAAAATGAGAGCGCATAAGTTCACATAAATATCCATAGTATATTGCATGCGAATCTTCTGAGTCTTGAAGGTAATTATGTCCAGCAGTTCAAGACGACGGGGTTTTCCCTCGATGAGACTAATATTTAGAGAATAAAGGTATGATTTTGGGAATAGGTACTCTCTTTACAACGAAATGAACCCAAGAGGATACCATTATTTTAAGTGGAAGAACGAGGCCGGAGGCCGAGTTCTTCCACTTAAAATAATGGTGTCGACGGGGTCAATTCGCCGTAAAGAGATATCGGTTCCCAAAATCATACCTTTATTCTCATTCTTAAGCAGCTTTATCATTTAAGTCATCTTTAACTCAATTTCGCGATGCTTTACGGCTTAAATACAACAAGAAAGGACTGCCACCACCCAGTGACAACAATCGAACAACCCGTTGAACGCTACGATCATACGCAACGAGACGCAACGTTGGCAGGCGCGCGCTAACGTAGCAAAACGCGGTATGACGCGAGCGCTTGAACCTAAAATAGCATCAATACGCAGCGCGTACCACCTGGGTTCAATTAATCAAATTGAACCCGCGCATCAGCCAATGAAATTGCTTACATTTTCACAGCTGTTTAAGAATGTGCAATACAACCCAGGTATTCTACCACCATCAATGTCCTCATATAGCATATAGGACCACAAACTGGAATCCAAGTTTTGGTTCCAAAACTGAAGCTCTTCTGGTTTAAAAGACGACAACAGACAGTTTAATTAGCTTTCAAGCTCCGGCGGTGTCCAAAGTATTATAAATCCTGGCACTATGCAAGAACAAATCTACCATTTTTGTAGATTAAAACTAGCTATAACTATACTGTATAGTATAGCTTCCTGGTTACTACTACTGACCAAGAGTCTTTCCAGTGACAAGTATTTAACTTCTCACAGCTAGATTCCCCTTTCTAACAATATTATTTACATCATCATCATGCATAAACATAACCTAGCTCTGTCAAATCAGATTTCACAAAAATTACATCATCTGAATTGCATCATTTCACATTTATAACATCATGGGGGAATCCCCAGATTTTCTTAAAGCATATACAAGTTGACTCAGTTTCTAAGTTTACATCTTGGGAATTCCCATTTCCCCTATAATGTGCAAGCTATCTTGTTGTAAATAACAGGTGTGAGCTCAATATAGCATTTGGGAAATTTTACCAGACTTTACCTTTTAACTTACGGTAAACCACAATTATTCAATAATCTTCACGCTTTATTATCTATACCTAACATAAAATTACTATTTGGAAGCATAAAAATGTAAATAAACAGTGGCTAAAAATAATACTACACATTTTGAAAAAAAGGTAGTATCCCTATGCTGACTGTTATTATATTTTCCGTAATATTACGTTCTATTGTACTTACTTGTTTTTAATGTAAGAATACGAACTATGAAAATCGTTTTACCTATAAAATGTGTTAAATAACGTCATAAGTAACGTCATTAAAAAAATGCAAAATCTTATTTTCCCTATCATTTTTAAAAATAGTTTAAAAAACTCTTTTCCTCCATTTATTATATTTAGTTTAAAGGGGGATGGCCCGATTTAAGGATATGAATTTTTTACCTTGATGGATTTGCCTTCACTCCAAAACCACATCTGTAAAGTTTCGCGCCGATATTTCAATCCGTTTTGATGCTCGAGCTAAAAACGCGATTTTGTAAGCCCCATAGAGTACTGTGTAAAATTAATATTGGTCGACCAAAATGGGGCACATTTTTGCTCATAACTTCCAAACGGCTCTAAGATTTCACAGGGTAAATGAGAAAAATAGTAGCTTTCTTCTGATACAAAAATGTTGACCACTTCCGGTAAAATCTAGGGCTTCTGGGGACGAGGCTATTAGCGATCGGGCCATGGACCTTTAATTTGAAAAAAAGTATACACACAAATATATATTTAATATTAGCATCTGCTATCAGTAAAGTCATGTAGTGTAGTGGATAAGGTTTAGGACTTGTAATCTTAACCCTTTCGACACGGGCCAATTCTGTATACGTAATATAGCACATATGTCAGTGGCTTTATAGATGGCGTCACAAATGCTTGCAGGTCATTTGGAAAGCCATCTAAAAGAATATCAGCAAAGAATAGGCTTGTTTGGACTAATTTAGATGCATTCTTCATTCTGATTCTGAATATGCACTTGAAAATTAATAATTTTGAGCTTTTTGGAACACAATTTGACAAATTTTGACCGTTGAGCGACTGTAGTCGCTTGCCGTGTTCAAAGGATTAAGGCCCTGGTTCGAATCTCTGTAAGGTACTTGTATTAAGTTTATTCATATGATGATTAAGTAATTGGTGCCATTAAAATGAGCACATTACCATATAAAACAAAGTGTATAAACTGGCTTAAATTTTTATTTCTTCACGTTTTCCCTTTGTTTATTGCCTTTTTTCTCAAAATTGTTTGCCTGAAATATAACGTTTTACAACCACGTGGTAACATAAATACAACGTTTGTATAATGCCATAGCTACAACGTGAAAATTTGGTCAGAGGATTGTAATAACGTTTTAATTCTTAATATTGTTTAAACAAGTCAAAAACCAACAATAACGTTGAAGCTGAAATTTTACGCCGTTATTTTACG
>JAMKCH010086880.1:0-11195 GCA_023653785.1 Ophioderma brevispina | reverse complement strand
GGTGGGAGCGAGGAGAAATTCCATAATCACACTTATGCAATTTCCAACCTTATAGGAACTATTTGAGTATGACCAAGAAACCCGACTCTCACGGGGCTCGAACCAGGGTCGCTCGATCGATCGATCTTATATATCCTGCCGACGGTTCAGCGCCTTCGACCGCTCGGCAACCATTTTGAAATTCAAGATGGCCACCTGAGGGAAACAATCTTCAACTTTATGAATGTAATAAATGTGTTCCTTGACATCACAAACATGGTAATTGCACCAAATATTTTATGTTGCTCAGAAGTCCAGATATTGGGCGAAGTATATATTAAAAATGGCAGCCATTTTGAAATTAAAGATGGCCGCCGGAAGGAAACAATCTGTGACTTTTCGGATGTAATATTTGTGTTCCTTGACATCACAAACATGGGTATTGGTGCCAATTTGAGCCTTCTATGTTGCTCAGAAGTCCAAATATAGAGCTAAATATGTTGAAAATGGCAGCCATTTTGAAATCCAAGATGGCCGACAAACGGAAGGGATAAAAAAATGGTAACAATTTGATTTGGATTCCTAGGATCATTATCTACATTTTAAGATCCTAAATTACAATTGTAGCAAAAAAGCCAACAAATGACACACTGTCCCACTCTATTATATGAAAATTGGAGGTGACATGTTGTCAGTGGTCGAAATTTGAAGGCTACACAAAAATGTCATAGCTGATACACAATGTTTTGGGACTTCACATATAGACTGTTGAAGGCATACTGTTAAAGAAACGTCATGTGAAGTCCCAATTATTGGGACTAGGTTAAAGATGACCTTTATAAATGATAAAGCTGTTTAATGGCGACACGATTATTTTTGCGTGGAAGAACTCGGCCTCCGGTCTTGTTCTTCCACTTAAAATGGTATTGCCTTGGTTTCAATTTGTCGTAAAGAGAGTAGTGGCTCCCAAAATCATACCTTTATTCTCTAAAATTTAGTACACATTTTGCTTCTAATATCTAAATGGCTGGACTGATTTAACTCAAAATTTGTAATGATGTAATCTGTTTTCGCTGATTTGATTCCATGTGAGGGAGAGCCCAAGGCAATTATCTTGTTTTGCCCCATGATGTCAGAGTTGACCAACATACCCATCGCATCATGCGCTTTTTCCGTTAACGAGTATCGCAAGCCATAAAGGCCATAACGTATTGCTGCAACGCGTTGCGACATTTCGGCAACGCGTTGCGAGAAAGTAGCAACGCGTTGCGGCGTCGGCCAATTAGAATGACGAATTCCTGTGACGTATTTCAAAATTTAGACCCACAACGAGTTGCAAAGTATCTAGCAACGCGTTGTGGCAACTCACAACGCGTTGCGAGCTTCACAACGCGTTGCGAAGGCTCACAAGCCATTAGGGTCATAACGTATTGCCGCGTGTTGTGAGAAAGTAGCAACGCGTTGCGACATTTCGGCAACGCGTTGCGGCCTCGGCCAATCAAAATCATGAATTTCTGTGACGTATTTCAAAAAATAGATCCACAACGCGTTGCGGCAATACGTTATGACCTTATGGCCCTCACAACGCGTTGCAAGCCTTTACAACGCGTTGCGAGCTTCACAACGCGTTGTGAAGGCAATAAGGGTCATAACGTATTGCCGCAACGCGTTGCGAAGGTTTGCAACGCGTTGTGAAGGTCGCAACGCGTTGTGAGATTTATATTTTTGAAATACGTCACAGAAATTCATGATTTTGATTAGTCGACACCGCAACGCGTTGCTGAAATGTCGCAAAGCGTTGCCGAAATGGCGCAACGTGTTGCCGAAATGTCACAACGTGTTGCTGAAATGGCGCAACGCATTGCCGAAATGTCGCAACGTGTTGTGACATTCTCACAACGCGTTGCGGCAATACGTTATGACCCTTATGGCTTGTGGACCTTAGCAACGCGTTGTGAAGCTTGCAACGCGTTGTGAAACTCGCAACGCGTTGTGAAGCTTTGCAATGCGTTGCAAAGTATAAAGCAACACGTTGTGGGTCTATTTTTTTAAATAGGTCGCAGAAATTCATGATTTTGATTGGTCAACACCGCAACACGTTGCTGAAATGTCCCAACGCGTTGCCAAAATGTCGCAACGCGTTGCTACTTTCTCGCAACGCGTTGCGGCAATACGTTATGGCCTTTATGGCTTGCCATAAACGAGCTTTATTCCGTCAGTGAGTTAGGTGGTCAATGACGTGACGTCACAGGTGACCAAACAAGACATTCCCGAAACCTACATGAAAAATTTTGACCATGAAATGATCGGGTCACGCATCTTGTGTTTTGACTTTTTGACTGGAGCTATGATGCATGACTGCCTATCCACCTGCTTGCAATGCAATATGAATGCATTACTAGTCCACAGTAGTTCAGTCCGAGGTTGCTGTGACAAGAATCCACGTTGGGTGGGGCGTATCTCTGGCTGTGTCCAGGACCAAGCTTTCGTGTACCGAACTTACACTGTAACAGTAGTGTCAGATGTACAGTGTTGTATGGCGTTGCTGAATGCTGGTTCAGCCTGGTTGAACAGTAGACTAACAGTGAAAGCCATAAACCAAATGCTATAGTATGAAAATTCCAAAACACATCATACACAGAGCATTTGAGCAATTGCATTTCACGAACAATGACCAGTCTAGCCTTTGATGGTGCTGGTGACGAGATTCTGCATAGCATGCCCACAACCAAGGGCCACAGCATCACAGCACTTGCAGTCATGGCAGTGCCAAGGTGCTGCAGCAGCTCCCGGGCAACAGCATTATACAATGCACCTCCACAGCAATCCTCTCCTGTCCAGGCTCCGGCTTTTATTTTCAGATTTTATAATCGTTTTGTAGCTTTATTTACGATGTTGAATATGAATGCGAATGTATACAACATCACCGACTCGTGCTCGGACTCGGTGATGGGCAAAAATCTTTGGCGATGGGTGACGAGCTAAATATACTTGTCCATCTCTGTAACAAAACATCCACTACGCTACTTTTAATCTCTTTCACGCAATCAACTGCTTGTTGTCTGGTGAAGAGAGGAAGTCAACGGCAAATTTGAAACTGTTTGAAACTAAAAATCCCCAAAATATTCAAATTTCAAATTTTTTTTTTCTCAAAATTTCTTCATCCAACATCTTTTGTTGGATGAGAAAATTTGCTTAAAATAGCGTTTTCTAGCTATATGCCAAAACGTGTAGAGGTCTGTTTGGTAGATTAAATGTAATTGGATTGGCCAAGTGAGTAGATTTTAGCGGATATGTCGCCATTGGTCTAACGTATATTTCGCAACCTCTAAACCCCAACTTCAGTAACGAAATATTAATGACCTTCACCGCCTGGAATTTATGAAGATGTTTTGGAGGAATCGGTCAGGCAAATTGAGGCAAACTAATGCCGATTTAGGATTTTTCCCATAGAGGTCACCTTCAAAATACCAAATCTAGCATCGAACACCGCGTGTGTCCCCCTCCCTCGCGCAAACGGGGGAGGGGGGGGGTTCAGGGGTAGGACTGATATTTTGGCGTCACTGTGTGCCAACACGTACGGCAATTTGGAAAATAACAGTCCAGGTCCGATACTAGATTTGGGATTTTGGAAGTTGCCGAGCTCCTCCCCCTGGACTTAGGGTTGGGTTGGAGCGCGGCAGGGGGCCGGGGAGGACGCCCGATGTTCGATACTAGAGTTGGGATTTTGGAGTTACCAGGCTCCTGTGGAGCTCTATGGAAAAAAAATCCATAAATCGGCATTAATATGCCTGATTGATTCCTCCAAAACCGCTTGATGAATTCATTCAATTTTTACCATACGGCAGGAAGACATCATTTAAAGCAATTTTGTTCTGCGAACTTTTAGTTCGTAGAAGAAATTTGGAGAAAAATGCATTTGAAAATTCAAATTTCGCGCCATTTCAAAAATCCCTAGACGGCTGAGGTTATTTATTCAAATTTAGTCTCATTCCCATGTATATGGGGTCCTATCACGCCTATTGACTCCACGAGGTCCGAGCACGAACGTATACAAACGCACACGAGACTACGGCGCTTATGCAACGCAACGCGGGGGGGTGGGTGTCAACCTAACAGCAACGGCGAATTCAAAACGGCATCAACTTCCGGGTGCTAGTCTGTTTCAAAGACTTAACGGTAGGAGGGCGCTCCTACGCATTACGGTTACACACAGACTTGACTAAAGACTAGGCCTGGTCACAAATATTTAAATCTTAAATGACCGTTATTGGAAATTACACTGTTTTGCAGCGAGGTTAATCCACTAACCTCGACGGTGATATTACTAAGATCTTTTGAACGAAGGTTTAAGAGTAGATTTTGTAATGTTACTGAGACAGAGACTGCCATTGTAAATGCACGTAGCAGTTCCCCAAATTACCGTTTGGAAATCCCCAATGCCCAAATCGAGCAGATATACCCGCAACGTATACCCGACGTATTGACAGGATCTGGCTCATATCGCAACACATTTTGCTCAAATTTCGTTTGCAAGACCTGATTTGTCATAGTTGATCGCATTTTTTCGTGAAGTTAACGTATAAGATTCGTTTTATGGGTGTGGCCTTTTTCGCACAGTTATGACGGAAAAATTACCGTATCATGAGCCTGTAACACCATAGAATCTATATACGTATTTACTGGGCATTTATAATATGGAGTGCTAATTTTCCGAGGGATGCCAAATAAATCCGACCTTCCCCCCCCCGGAGCGCGGCAAATTCCAAAATCCCAAATCTAGTATCAAACTTCGGGTGTCCGTCCCCCATTAGAGCCATAATCAGAAACACATTAGAATATATATATCTTATTTACTTAAAAATGTGACGACCTCAACTATAATCATTTAAATTCCAAATTCGAAAGTTTTTGAAGGTCCTTTAGCATAGACCTCCAATAGGTCTATGCAAGCAACAAAGGACTGCGAAATGGCAGTCGATGCCAAACAACACGTTACAACTAGTCCATAACTAATCAGTTATTCACTAAGCAGAAGTCTGTTCTCTGCGTTCGCAATAATTAGTTGTCATTTGGAGCAATTTCGTGACCGTGGAGAGTAGAGCATCATTTCTCAGTGGATCTATCTTCTATGAAGGTTAATGAACAAATTTAGCGGGGTGCACCTCCTGAAAGGGTGGGCGGAATCCAGGAGAGGGAAAAATTCATAATACATGGGGTCAAACATTAAAAATGCTTGGATTGCTGTAAAAAGGTAACCAGAGTGTTTGTCTTGTCACAAGGATTAAAAAAGGTATAGTTTGTACTACCTACAATGTATGGTTACGGAGATATAAGACAAAATTGTCAAAGGTCATCACCAAAGGTTAAATCCTTAATATTGGACCGATTTCTTTGAAAATGGTTTCAAATTGTTAGCATTTGGGATTGCAACAAAAGTAGTTGACACTCTCATTTGTATTGTTTATCGAGATAAATGAGAAACAAGGTCAACCCCGTTGACCTCAATTGATCTCCGAATTTTAAAATTATGTTAGGGCTGCAAAATGTTCTTGGTGCAGTCTTTGCGGAAAGATGAATAATTTGAGCCAATTTTTAAAGAAATTGGAGCAATATTTCAGATTTAACCTTTCTTGATGACCTTTGACATTTGACCATTTTTGTCTTATATCTCCGTAACCATACGTTGTTAGTATAAACTATACCTTGTTTTTCGTTCGGTCGGAAAAACTTCTTTTTTAATGTCAATAGCAAACTATATTGAAACATGTTTGTCTGTATTAATAAGTTAATCAACCACTAAAAATCAAGTTGATTTTCACTCAAAAATGCATCTTTGTACATTATGAAACCCAACTAACATGCTAAGAAACTGTTTAAACATCATATTTTTTACGTTATCGAAAGTTAAAATTGAAAAAAAAAATCTTCAGGAATTTTTTTTGAAATTGGGGTCGGTATTTTTTTGCACAGTAAAAGGAAAACAAAAACTTTTTCTTGATTTCCAAAATTAGGGTCGGTCAGATGAGGACAATCAACCAATTTTTTTTTGGCCTAAACCTCTGAATCAAGCCCTGATCAATTATTGCATATCCGCCATTTTATATTTTCCTAGATTTCCAAACCAAAGACGATTTTCTTCTTAAATTTTTAGAGTCTTAAAGTCATCCTTATCCAATTATCTTTCATATAAAACATGTCAATTGCTTGTCTTCCACTGAATTTTCTTCTTCAGTTTTTGCAAATACCTGAAAATAATTCGCCTCATGGCCACCTTCTTGGATTTTCAGCCAAATTTTCATTAATTTAGTAGTTTTGTTGCCTTTTTGAAACCATAGACCAATTTTTATCTTCAAATTTTTGAGCCCCAAGTAATTCTTTTACAATTATCTTTTTTATCTTACAAGTTAAATGCTTGCCTTCAACTTTGTTATCTTTTTTGAACAAGTGATCTTGCCGTCAATGATGTACACATAGCCCTGTGTTTGTAATTCTGAAACCTGAAATTCTGAAATATTGCTAATTGAAGAAAATGTGACTTACTGATATGAATGAGTAGCTTATCACTATTTATCATACCTTCAAGATCAATACAATTACATACTGAGCAACTGTTACCTAATCATTTTCTAATCATGCAAATTAACACTTAACTGCATAAGGGGGATCGGGGGCTCCAAGGGACCCATTGTTTGTTTTTCAGCCGGCGATTTTTAACGCTGCAATATATTTGGTTTATATTTTTAAAATGTATTCGTCTAACTTTTAGTTGCGCTTGCATTCGTGCAAAAAAATTCAAATCAATCGCGTCGTTTTTGCGTTAATTAGAATGGGCCCCTAGGAGCCCCGCCCCCTTATGCACTAACGGAAGTACCCATGACAAAAATGAAAATCTTATTAGAGTTACTGTGATTCTGATTTTCATAATGCATACACCAAGTGACATAAACAAAGTAAATAAATAATTAAAAAAATCTTGCGAAGTATAGTAGACCATTGGGGCCATAATATTTTATATACATCATGTAGCGGTTTACTGTAGGAACCTATGGTAAATTATACAAGTAACCCTAAAAAATATAAAATGGCATGAGACGTTTATATTTGTGCTTAATATGGTAAATATAGTTCATTCTTCACCAATTAAAGCAATCAGCACAAGTCTAGGTGAAACAATGCCGTAGAAAATGCAGAAACAAATTAGTGTCCTTTTCGCACATTTTGACGCGAAATTAAAATCAACGTTTTGCCCCTAATTTTTTTACTGAACAACTTTCTTGAGTTTTTATTTCTTTATTGTTGATGTCTTTGAAGCCTTCAAACATGTGGTGGATTTCATCTAAAAAATCCTTTAGGAAAGTGGTTATATTATGCTCTAACGGAAGTGCAAACCCCTTATGCAGTTAAGTGTTAATATTCTTTTATTAACTGTACTACATGTATACAACAATCTTTGAATTTTGTCAATCCGTGGACAAGTTGGTTCGTGGGCGCGCGGTATTCTAAAAATAGGTCCAACTCAGGGATGGACCGATTATGTCCAGGCAGGGCATAGAGCTTTCCCAGTGATCTCTGATTTTTTTTAGGATTTAATTTCTTGATCTGTTTTTTATATACCTGTACATTGATATGCACTGCCATATTGGTGAATGCCACTGTTGTAAAAATATACTTCCAAATAATAAAATAAATAATTTTGATTTTAAGTATTCAAACCTACTGTTCCCTAAATACGAAGACAGCGCCGAGACTGTGGGACAGTCTAGTTTCCCACGGTTCCATAGGCTACTGTGCTATAATTTCTGTCCGTTTAAAAATACAAAATTGCGAATTTCTTACAGACACGACCAAATTTGCACGTAAGATTTGGCACACATGGATTACTAATGTTAAAGCAATATTAGCACATTTTTGAAGAGCACCCCCAATTTTTCAAAAAAATTGAGATTTTTACACGGTTGCATTGGTAAATGGCTAGTAAACTATACCTGTGAATGGTTAAGCTCGAAACTGTCTTTGTGTCACAAACGAAGGAATTTTGTAATTAGAATTAAAATAATTCAACGGCTGCTGGAAACGGCCTTCCAATGTGAAATAGCTCATCCATTAGTTGTTTTATTGGTTCAGGCAAGTCAAGTTAGAGGTTATCTTCTCGAGGTGGCACTATTTCATCATGGACGGACATAAACGTAGCATTTCCAGCTCTGCCGTTAAGCCCAATCTGGGATCCCAATTCTAATTACAAAATCGCTTATTTTATGATAAATACGCATTTCTTAGCATTCTCGTTCGCAGGTAATTAGACAATTACCAACGTAACTGTGCCAAAATATCAACTTTTGAAAATTGGGGGCGTTCTTCAAAAAATGTGCCATTATTGCTTTAACGGTTCAGATGATATGAAAATCGCAACTTTTTAGAGGTAAGTTGGGGGGACGAGGCTGTGGATCACGGAATGTTACTGACTTTTGAGCACCCGTGTTTTAGATACGATGGATCACAAAAGATCATTCATGAAACAGGTGAATCGGGTCACGTATTTTCTTTTTCTGTCTCCTCTCCCAACTAATCGACGATGTCCAAAACTTTTCCTCTGGTGACACGATGGGTTTACGGCCGTCCGGTAAGTACGTAATTCCTGTTTCTAAAATTGAAAAAAAAAAAGTTGGTGCCATTCTCAAGACTGGAATATTACCGAAAGGCATTGTGGGAAAAATGGATTCGCCCGTAGAGATTCCGTGTCTCCGAGTACCGAAGTACCCGACAAAAACGTTCAATTTTCTCGCTAGGTTCTATAGGTGCAGACCCAATTACGATACATATTTAAATAAAAACATAGTAACGGACCCTCTGATGTCAAAACTTCCATAGAACCCCTTCGTTTTCCGGAGATATTTGAGATTTACTTTCATTTACACACATTCTCTATGACGGACTGATACCAATTTAGATAATATCTTTCGCAGTCTGTGAGACAGACTACACACTTTCCGGACCGCCGTACGATGGGTTGAATCTGCTATAGTAACATTAAAAATAATTAAACCTTTATGTGTTGAAAACAAACAATTTCAGCGTGGACGTTGTCGTTCGTGGACTGTACAAACTCTATGGGAAAATGATGTGTATATTGCAATACCCGTAAAAAATAGAGGATCCCTAAAGCTGCAGGTTTTGTGTTAAATTATGTAATTTGGGTCTTCTAGAATAGATATCAACATAAAATAAGTTTTCAAAAAGTTTGATGTAAGCGCAAGGCTCATTTGAATTTTCCGTCTTTTGTCCAATTTTCGCATGTTTGAAAACAAAATTTCGCAGCATTAACAAATAACAAATTTCATTTTTATTGCTGATTTGGGGGTTGTGTTATGACCCTTCACATGTGGTATTAATTTCGTTCAAAAATTCAGAAAAGTGCTTTCCTTTTTTTTTTTTTTTAGTGTGGGGTACCATGGAACCCCACTCCTTCCCTCCTCCCTTGGGCACTAACGTGAGTGAAAACCCCGTTGTCACTAAGTGTTATTAGTTAGTATAGTAATATTTTTTGTCAGACTTTCATCTGACAACAAAAATTGCAATATATCTTTTTCGAAAAAAGACATATCACCATTCGTATTCAGCAAACAAAGTTACAAGGAATTTAAAATCTAATACAGAAAACGTACATATATTCAGGTGTGTTTTCAATTAAAAGTTGTGGCGAGGGGCGAGACCAAGGGGCAGGTGGGGTCAGACACATATGCTCGATTTGTGCATCTGGGATTTATATTTATCGCCTGGAGGAAGGGCGCCCTATTTCTAGCAGTCTGTATAGGGATCCTATTTATTTATTTATTCGGATATACACTTTCGGAACAGTAGCACTCAACTACAATAGTGGTGCATCCAACAACCATAAAAACAACAAAACAAAGAATTAACAAAATGATTAAATTACACTGACATGGGCCGGAATAAACACAAACAAATCTCCCACTAGATCACTAACCTAAAAAAGACTAGTATTAGAGAAGATTGGAATTCTCCTCTTTTCTGCTAGTACTAATGAACCAAAATTAAGAGAGGGGAAAAATGAAGCAAAAGGCAGTGGGGTGGACGAGCAAAATGACACAGGCAGGGATAGAGTGGGAGACATGATGTTATTTTCCGTCAATGATATGAGTGATGCATGCAAAATGAACAAAAATAAATAATGCCGAATGCAAAAAGTGCTTGACTGCATAAAATATGAACTTAAGAATACCAGAATACATAGCCTTTTATCAAGGCTTTGATTATTTATTCAATTTGTGTGAGTCCGCCCCTCCCTGGACCGCTCAAAGCTGCTCCGCTTATCGGCCTCACGCCTCCGGCGTTCGACACTCGCCTTCGGCGCGCTCGCGGTTGGTGGATAAAAATGCGAGGCGTCTTTGACAAAGACTAAAGAATACATTATATATTTATACATTACATACACATGCATACACATCCACCTATATAAATCGGGATAGGACACTCGATCAACGAAGTAGATGGCATAATTCATCATCTGTATGAATTATGTTACTTATGGATCGCCGGTCGTACGTGGCGATGTGCCGCTACGCATTCCGATCATTTTGTTCCGAAATTCTTATGCATTGTGGGATAGGAATGTACGGTTGGTTGGTTGATTGAATGATTTGACTTGGCACCTATACTCAAACTGAGTTTTTGTGCCACAACAGTAAAGGAAAAAAATAAAATAAATAAAAATAAAAAGGACAACATAAAAATGGAGCCAAAAACAAAACAAAACTGGAGGACAGCTATAAGCAAAAAACCCTGGACTTAAGGCCCAGGACTGCCAAGCACGTAATTAAATTTTAATATCACAGGCTCTAATAAATTGATAAACAGCATCAAGTGGAGGTGATTTTCCTCCTAAAATCTCACTGATTAATTAAGGGACTAGCACCATTCACAACGATGTAGGAGTACATAAAATAAATAGCGCATATGTATTTTATGGTGTTTTGTGTCATACGGGTAATTTTTCTGTCATAACTGTGCAAAAACCGCTTGCTGTACATACATTTTACCAGTAACGAGTACTCTTTGATTGCCTGGTATTTTTTGCGCCACAAAATGCGCGCGTAGTTTAAAGGAGGCGCACTAAACCGCGAGCGTGCATGGAGTGATGACCGTATGACACAAAACACCATAGAATATATATGCGCTATTTATTTTATCTACTC
>JAMKCH010086879.1:0-12821 GCA_023653785.1 Ophioderma brevispina | reverse complement strand
AATGTTTGCTGACCAAAAGAAAACAATTATCAGATTTAAAGGGGGATGACACGATTTAAGCATAATAAATGTTTTCATCTTGAAGATGGCATTCACCCCAAAACCCCACTGTATTAAAGTTGCCCGCCGTTATTTCAAACAGCTTATGGGAGAGCTAAAAACGTGAGTTTGTCATCTCCATAGAAGTACTCTTAAAATAATATTGGTCGACCAACATGGAAAATTGCTCATAACATCTAAAACAAAACATAATTTTTTAGCCCTATAATTTAACAGGGTAAACTGAGAACCCCCCCCCCCAAAATAGTAGCTATTTTAAAATACCAAAATTGTGACTATCCATAAAATCTGGGAGAGGCTATTATACATCGGACCAGGCCCTTAATCCTTTCAGATGGGGATACTTTTGATAGGAGAGCTATTTACACCAGTACCAAAATCAACATTTTTTGACATTTGTTATGAAATCTCTTGTTGCACATTTAATATCTGTGCCATTGTCATGTTCATAGAATCTTTGCCTTTTTTGAGTTCCCAATGTTTGAAATTTTAGCCAAATCACAGGCCCCCACGTGGCTACCATTGGCAACAGGGCAGCATTGCGACGAGGTGCAAAGTCGTGCTTCTATAACCCTGAATAAAATGGCTGGAGTTTCAATTCGACCAACATGACGACAAACAAGGTTTCGCCAAAGAAAATGATAAATTAACATGGAATGATATAAATTATGCTGTTGCGAAAATGTTAACCGGAAAATGACACACAAATTTAAAAAAAATACCGCTGATTTAAATTGTATTTTTTTTTAAAAACGTGGGCCCTTAACACTTAGTGACCAGGGGGGGGGGGGGTTCAGGGACCCCCAAAATTTGTTTTCGCGGCGGCCACTTTACGTCGTGGGATTGTGCGCCGAAATTTTTTGTAATGGTCGACTTTTCACTGAGCTCTGTTCATACCAAAATAATTTAAAATCGGCAAAGCCGCCGTTAATGATTGTAATCAGTGGGGGTCCCATGGACCCCCCCCCTTGGGCACTAAGGAAGAGTCAGTTAGAATATTTTTAAAAATAGAATAAGAAACCAAGAACCAAAGCAATTTTTTTTTGCTTGATATAAGTTCACACATAACCTGTAAAGTAACAATTATTAGATACACATTAAAAAAAAATGAACCCTTTATGTTGCTGAAAAAAACAATTTTATCATGGATGTTGCCAAAACCGATTACTGTACAAACTCTAGGAAAATGACGTGTATTTTGCAACATCCGTTAAAAAATACAGGATTCCCCTAAACTGCTAGTGTTGTGTTAAATATGTTAATTTGGGTCTTCTAGAATGAGATATTCCAACAAAAAATAGTTTTCAAATGTTGGTGTAAGGGCAAGGCTCATTTGAATTTTACGTCTTTTTTCCCAATTTCGCGTGTTATGAAAAACTTGTTTTGCCCCTATTTGAGCCAAAAACAAATGTCATTTTTGTTGCTGATTGGGGCTTGCCTTATACCTTCACATGTGGTATAAATTTCGTACGAAAATTCCCTCGGGAAAGTGGTTTCCTTAGGGGGGGGTCCCATGGAACCCCCCCCCCCCTTGGGCACCAACGGGAGTGAAAACCCCTTGGTCACTTAAGTGTTAAGAGGTGACTACTATAGTGATTTTCTGCTATTTTTACTTGACACATATTGTTGATAACTTTATGCCCCCTAGTATCTACCCTTTCAGGGATACCCACTAATTCACACAACCCCTGTTTATGCCCCTACAGTAAAGTATAGGAAACATTAACTTTGTTCTTATTTTATATTGCGTTTTTGTTTTCCAGTCCATAGAAGGGTGGATTTGGTATAAAATGAAAGGAAATGTAATAAACTTTCATTTGCCATACACAAATTTGATTTTTTTTTCTTGGTACAGGGTGTGTAATTACCCATTTAAATAACCTATTTTAGCACAATCTGTAGCGCCCACTTTTGTTCTTTGCTAAACTCATGTATTGACAATCCCATGCGACAAGCTGAAAAGATGACATCACATTGGCGAAAACTTCACGATGGCCGTGAGAGTCTCAGGTTATTGGTAACATGGATGTGCCGGCAGTTCCTGTTGTATTTTAAAATTAATATCAATTACAAAACAAGCACTTGAATTTTCATTATTAACTGTGAAAATTAGAGGTCAAAAGTTTAGTTACTTTTGAGAAATGTCGCAGCTTGAGGAAACAATCAAATACATAACAAATTTCACAAGGAATTTCAAGTCGCGAGGCGACATTTTCGACCTTAACTTTTGAAGCTCCGATTGTTGTCAAACAAAAAGCAGAAGAAAGGTAATATTTTTCCTTATTTTAAT
Source organism: Ophioderma brevispina (assembly GCA_023653785.1). Lineage (NCBI taxonomy): Eukaryota > Metazoa > Echinodermata > Ophiuroidea > Amphilepidida > Ophiodermatidae > Ophioderma > Ophioderma brevispina. The sequence goes on along the minus strand of JAMKCH010086879.1, from coordinate 10,471 downwards.
TTTAAATGTTTATTTTAACCCTTCCAACCCCATATTCCCCCTTAATAGAGAAGAAGGGTCTGCATGACTTGGAGTCACTACTTTGGCTGAATCATAATCAATATATAAAGCCAACACGCAGATGGTAATCCGACAATCACAATAAGCTTTTGTATAGAGTCCAGTTCTTTCATTGTTGTTTATTTCACTCATAAAAGAGCAAAATGTTTCAATTGCCCCTTTAGCATGACTTCATATCGCTACTTCGGCTGAATCGTAATAAGTCGTGTCCACACGGTCGGACTTAAGTCACTTAATACCGGTACTAACTCTGGTCGATATTAACCCTGGTTATGTTGGTGAAAGAGAGAACGTCTGAAAAACTGACGGGCAATTCAAAAGCCGCTATGTTTTGCATAGGGAAATTTCGTGTTTTTTTTTTTTTTTGCTGTAACTTTTGTTTCAAATTAATTAATACCAACATTCTTATTAAGCATGCTTGCTAATGCTACCAACTGCACATTGTGACCAATTTAGATCAGGGAATGTTCTGCAAGTAATCCCAGATTTGATGTGGTCTGTCATACAAACTACTGTAATATTTTGCCTGCAAGAAAACAGAGGGCGTTCTGAATGTCAACATGTGACATCATAGGTCACATCATCTATACAGAGTAAATAACTTTTGGTATCTAACATGTCTAATGTTCAAAATGTTTGATAAAGCCAGTTGCAATACGCGAATTTCCATATTCTTTTACACATGAAGAGTAAATGCCCAAACCGTGTTAAGTCCACGTAGTGCACTTTGGAGAAATGCACGATTTTTTGATAAGGAATTTTTGACTTGGTTAATATGGTTGATATTGCATATGGTTTAAGGTATGGCATATATAGAACTAAAATAATGTTTGGTTGGAATTCTGAAACTTCGATATTTCTTTATTGTCTATTTTGTTTTTAAAATTATATGGACTTAACAAATCGGAAAAGTGCGAAAACAAATCGGTTCAGTGGTTTTAGAATTGGCTTTTTGTTTGATTTTATTAACAAATTATATGTGCAATATATCGGCCAAGGGCATCCCGGTGGTGGATGTCATTAACAAATCGGAAAAGTTCGGAAAAAATCGGTTCAGTGGTTTTAGACATTTTATCTGCAGCCATAAATATCCCTCTTCCTTTTTCCGGAGTTTACGTGTCTTTACGGACGATTCAACTCTGTCAAAACGGAGATGGATATGCCCTATTTTGAGGTAATGGACAATTCTGGAGAATTCGCGGTCGATTTGGCTTTTTGTTTGGTTTTATTAGCAAATTATGTGCAATATCGGCCAAGGGCATCCCGGTGGTGGATGTCCTTAACAAATCGGAAAATTGTCCTTCATTCTTTAATCACGAATATTCATCAGATCATTATTATTTTGAACATTGTGTTTGCAGGTTTGAAATCAGGGCTTTAGCATTGAAAGGGTTACCCTGTCAAGAGAAAGATTCAATAAATCAAAAATAAATTGGTATACTCCTTGGTGGTCTGTTGTGCACACTGGATCTAGGAACCTGCTAGTCTGGGTATAAAACCACAAATACCTATTGTGGCCAGGTGCAGTGGCTGTGCTACTCAGGACGACAGCCTTGTTCTAATTGCTTTGTGGTTTTGATCTTCCCTATATAAAAATCATATCAATTTTTTTTTGCAAATGCAGAAAAAAAGCTTACAGATAGAACAAGGTGCTCTGCCTGAGTGGAATTTATTGAACTTGCTATTGGAAGGCTGCAAGCATGGAACATAGGCCAGGTGGAATTAGAGCCATCAAATTAGGTGCTTGATAAAATGATTTTTTGCCATGGTATTGATATTTCTTTAGTTTTAGGGAGGGGGAATATGCTCCACTGCTACATTATTTTAACATGATTTTAATTACGAACTGCCTTTGGAATTTGTTGGTTCAAGATTTGCATAAAATGTGCTGGGTGTTTCTTTCAATCATGGGAAGTCTACCAAAGCAAATGAGTGCGAAAGACACAGAAGATCCAAGAATAAAATGATACCAGCATTTTATTTTTTTAAATTTCATTTGCTATGATTTAATAGTGAACATGAGTTTAAAGCCCAAAACGTTTCATTTTGAAAATAAGTGTTGCAAACCAGTGGAAATACCCTGTTCACACTAATTGATTAGGCTAAATAGAAATTGGTGCAATCTACCCAAATGTGTGTAGCTGGGAAAATGGATGATTTATTCAAATTAGTATAACTTGGTTTGGCGTGAGAAAATTAAAACAATCTTTAATAGTATGACGTTCGGACATTGCTCTTTCTAATGACATGGTATTTTACGGAGGATTCTGTATATTTTATTTTTACAAAACCACAACGAAAATGTTTAACTTTTTTTTTTAATCAGCCTGTAAAATCTAAAATCTGTGATGTTACTGCTGGTAAATACTGAACGTAATTATTTACAATTAGGGTGGGCTTTTAGTGTTCAATACAATACATACAGCTGAATCCCCAAATAGTCCAGTTATTTTATGATTTGACCCAAAACAAATTGCAACATAAACTATGTTGGTGTTAATGTACTGTGAAATTGTCTAAAAATAATATCTTAAAAGTTTACCAAAATCAACCTAGTGGAACATGTTGAAATAAGGGGGAAACATTTGCACAGGGGTAAAAAACTTAGAATTGTTCAAATTGATCTAAATGATGTACCAACTTATTGGGTTACTCTTAAGGTTTAAAAAAAGGAATAGTTTCTCTATCTGTGAGTTATAGTTTCAGTACAATAGGCACATAACAATTCAAGGTCATCCTGGGGTAAAATTCATAGAATGGTCCGATTTTGATCGGACTGGTTGTAAATTGGTCAATTTGTCCCACTTGATAAGTAAATGTAAATAAATTCTTTGTTTAAACGTTCTAAATAAGAATTACACAGCTATGACTAGTGACCTCCCATAGACCCTGTAGCCCCCCGTCACATTTTGCATTCCAATTATGCAACGAATATCATAGATGGTGCAACCAGTATATTTTCGGCTGCTGTACCATTAGACGAACAATTTGAAAATTTTTTATAACGAACGGATACATCTGAAAATTTACCCCCACTGTGACCTTGAACCTATTTTGACTCATAACTTCTGAACTACAACCTGCAGATAGGGCAAACTATACCTTTTTTAATCCTGGAAAGGTGACGAACGCGTTGGGATACTTTTTGACGCGTTTTGTTCCTTTTCATGTTTTGACCCCTGTTTAAACCTTACCCCTTAAAAATATATGTTCCACTCCTTTGATTTTGGTTAACTTTTGATATGTTGTTTTTAAAGGATTTCTCGATACAATGCAGTAGAAAATTATTCTTTTGCAATTAGTTTTGGGTTAAGGCATTATTCTATTTTGACTAGTCTAAAAGACCGAATACCTCCAGTAGATTAACCACAACAAGATGCTGACTTCACAGTTGTCGAAGAGAGGCTCTCCAAAGCTTTGGATGAACTCACTCCTTATAATAAGGAAACCACCTACGTGCAAATCCATCCAAGACACATGTTTGTGCTTTCAATCTAACATGGTCTGGAACACCCCTGGAGCACTGTGATAATCCTGGAGTTACCTTTGACTGGATTCTCTTATAAGATCCACACCAAGAAGACGAAGAGAAAACTAATGTTCACTTAATAACATCTTGAAAAAAAATCACTGGCACAAGATCGAAGCCCGCCCACGTACCCTGCGCTACTCATGTTAGTGCAACAAAGTTATTTTTTACCTAAAACATTGCAACATAATTATTTTGTGTACTCCTACTTCTAAATTGTCACAGAATACAGGGTGACCCAATAAAAACTTTACCAAAAATGAAAGTGATATTTCTCCACTTTTTTTTAAATTTGATATCTGTGGATTTTATTTTGTCATTATAATAGAGCATCTTGCCCGAATAAAATGTTCATTTTGGTTGAGTGGTTTTCAAGATATGACAATAAGTCAGCAAAACAGACTTGTCCACGGAGCATCATTTTACTTAGGCATGGAAATCCCCAATGCCCAAATCGAGCAGATCGTGTCATACCCCCCCCCTGCCCCGACACAATACAGAAAACTGGTATTTAGCATAACTGCAGACTTGTCCATGGGTATTTCATAATGGAATGATAAGTACACATAAATTGTTTTGGCAACCGGGCTTTTCAAGTCTAAAATCATAGCATGCAGTTGTGCTAAATACCGGTTTTCTGTCTTGTGCCAGGGCGGGGGTAGGACCAAAAACCAAAATGAACAATTTTTTTTCAGGCAAGATGCTCAACTACCAATTCTTTATGATAAAATAAAATCCACATATATTAAATTTAAAAAAAAGTGGAAAGATATCACTTTAATTTTGGGTAAAGCTTTTATTGGGTCACCCTGCAATGCGTCAAAAGTATAGATAATAAAAAGGGGAACAAGTAAAAAATATGGGGTAAATTTTGTACAGGGGTCAAAGGTAAAATATAAAGGTCATATTGTTTTGAAACTCCAACTGATTCATCTGGTCAAGAGGATTAAAAGGGTACATTTTGCCATATCTACGATCATTAGATTCGGGATTATAGTCTCACAATGGTCCAAGATCAACCTGGGTAATTCTTTCAGAGTGCTGCTCAAATTGTTTGTCTGGTCATATCCTACAACAGAAAATCCATATTCGCTCTACATTTGACATTTTACTGTGTTAATTAGACGGTAAGGTTTAATGACCCATAGGATATGTACACCATTATTACATTTTGACCAAATGGTGAAATGCGTGCAAGTATTATATTCCCTGGTCCTTTGGGCTATATGAAGAATTTGGGACCATTTTGAAAAGAATAGGAGCATTCTGAAAATAGTACCCCAGAATGGACTTAAACCTCTATTATACCTACTTTATACACTGCACAAACAAAACCGCTCCGTTGTTTCCTGGTTAATTTATGCGCATGCGTACTGATGCTTGAGTGAATTCTATTTTTAGATGCCCGGTAGCGTCGGCGATTCACCGGCAAACAGCGCCGAAATCTAAAGTACAAAATACCTTTTCACGTGAAATGTAGACGAATGTCAAAGGAACAAAAACCATTGAGGGCTGCATGACGAAATTAACGGTAAAGGGTGGAATTTTTGATCCTAACATTGCACAATTTGCCGCTACCAGGCGATTCACCGCCACCTTAAAATAGACAGCTTTGAAAAAAAATAAAATATATGCAGGGGGTGCAGGCCAAGAAATACGTAATTAAAAAATCAAGATAGCCTAAGTTATTGCCCTCAAATTAAAAATCCACGTGCCTACGTATTTTGGTAGTATGCGTACAGCAAAACCTTATCCTATTTCGCCAACCCAAGCTGGCCAAGCTAGCTGGTTTCCAACAGACTTACATGGCTTACGATAATTATACTAGAGAAAAAAGTGATGAGAATCTTGTTACGTAATTAGCTTGAGGTTGCACGCGAATACGCACACACATGTGTGAATGCGATATTAGCATGTTGTAACAATGGGTCAAATTATGTCTACTGAAAATTCTATATAAAAGACACAATTTCAAAACTGCATGCAAGAGTGAGAGTAGACTTCTAACTCTTCATTTTGTCCCATTATCTTTCGGTTTAAATTAGTTGCATGTTGAAAAATGGCATAAACTTCTGGAAACCATATGTCCTTCAGAGTCATTTGATCAAGGGCGCGCTGTTATTTTGGGTTGGCGAAGGAGGTCACGGATCAGAAACGAGTCCCTCTGCCAGAAGGCGAAGTTCATTATTTACACATAATCACGGTCTATTGCCGGTTGGAATGAGAATACAAACACGTCATTGAACGTCACATGCTTTAGTCGTGACAGTCAGACCACCTGGTTTGACCGCCATTTTTTTAACTATTGGAGTAAATGACAAGGTCGAATTAAAAATTCGCCGATTTCTTCTTTGGCAGTAAGGGATCATCATAAAGGAAGTGGCACTGTGGTTATGGAGATGTTATCAACCTTAACGATGAGGAAAGTATAGTCGTGTATAGCGTGTTATCCCCAATTCAGCCACTTGGCCTTGTTCCAAATGTTTTTCAGTACTGGCGCCGCAAGCTGTCAACAGTCCCAGGGGCCGCCCAGGGGATGCGGTCACGACTCCGAATGTAGGTTATGGAAAATCGAGATAGGGATTATTTAGGGCATGTCACATGCCAACTATATTACGCATTTCAAAGTAATTCCACACAAGGCCTACCATGAAACACTCATAACAAATAATTAGGGAAACTATGAGTACATTTTTATTTCTTGTAAACCAATATATGAAAATATTATAATTATTTCAAACAGTATTTTATAAATCATTCAAACATTGCTATTGCGCAATGATGGTCACGTGGGCGGTTATGACGGGGAAAATACAATTATGAATTTTTCCTCGGAAAACACAGGTGAATATTGCATCTGACCTCTAAAACAAAAACCCGACCTGGCTTGCAATGAATACTATCACGTAGTACATGTGCTGTATTTTACCGATCTAATTAGTGACATTTCGTACCTAATTCGAAAATTTAATTACAAGAGATCCCCGTATCAGGTTTCTAAAATGTCAAAATTGATCAATTCTATGGGGAAAGAATAGATTTTTCACCAAAAAATGCAACGGAGTGGCCGTTTTCCTTTGTATTTGCGATGATCAGAAAACTATCATGATGGAAAATTTTATTAATCTAACTGCGCATGGGTACAACATTGACCTTGTGGATTCATTCATAAAAAAAAACTTATCTGAGCATGATGAGTCATCAAGCAAACTTCTGGTTCACCGAACGCTAGCTGGCGGTCAGTGACGTCATTAATTAGCGGCGCACTTCACTAATTAGCCTAATCCAAATTTCTAAAGAACTTGTGTTTGTGCACTGTTGCTCATAAAATTGGGAATAATTATACTTCAGACCCAATCTTAAAACGTATTTCTATTTTAACGCCTGAGTAATCAGATTTCATAACGAGTCACCACTTCCCAGGCGAATTGAATCCATACATAATTCGGGATTACGTAACAATGCCTTTTTTAGAAGCTATAAAAGGCCAGACGTCTGTTGTTTCTTCCTTTTTCCTGCTCCTAGCCTCTGTGCATCGAGCCCACGTTTTTCAGAGTTGGTTGTCACCTTTACAACAAAAATTGACACAGAGGTTCCATAGGCTATGGCTCGTCCAACGGCATTGTCAATACGCCGAAGAGTGCTTGCAATCCGACGGGAAGGGTACAAACCAGCCAAAGTCGCTGATTTCCTCGGGATATCGCAGAGTACGGTCTGTAAAATCTTCATACATCATCAAGAGCCGGGTCATCATCATCAAGAGCCAGGACGACCACAATTGACTACCAGACGAGATGATCGCCGATTGCTTAATCTGTGCCGTAGAGCCCGGAAAATGCCAACGAGTCGTCTTCGTCGTTTGTGGAGAAGACACTATGGAATCGACATTTCCCACCAAAGTGTAAATCGGAGATTGCTTCAATATGGTTACCGAGCAAGACGAATGTCCACGCCTGACCGTTCACCACAGAGTTGCTCGACATCGCTGGGCTAGGAAGCACAGAAGATTACAGCTCGAACACTGGCGATATTGGGAGAGAGACCTTCTGGTAACCGCCTTAAATCCAGATAGAGTTTTTTGAGCAGAGCTAGTCCAACTCTCCGAAACAGTCTCTAAGGAGTTTAACCCTCGTCTTACCAAGGGGGGGGGGGGTGGTTCCCCCCTAGTGAACTTCGCTCCGGTGCGCTAAAATGCTAAAAACTTTCGTAAAAAGCTTCTAGGTAATCGTTCTTTCATCCTTTCCGGTCATTTTAGCGAAAAAAATGTGAAAGTAGCACCTTCACCGGGGTTAGGGTATGCCGTCAAAGTCGAAGGGTAGGGGGGGGGGGTGGTTGCCACCCAAGGATATTTTATGGTGCATTTTTGAAAATATTATGCACAGTATGGCTCTAAAACTCTATGTTTATGTAAAACTAGCCAAATGCCATCATTTAGAGCTGAAAATCGCATGAAAATCCGATATATCTGCGATTTTTAGCGCAAAATTGGATTTTCGCCTATTTTCGGTCGCAAAATGCCAATTTTGCCGACTCGCGGACTTGATTACGTCATTGTGACGCCATACTAGGTATGTTGGTACTTATTTTATCGGGTGCTTTATAACAAATTCTCGAGGGGGTGTTAAAATAACCATCCCCCCTTGGTAAACCGTGTTACAAAAAAAAAGGCTTGGTAAGACGAGGGTTAAGAAAAGTTTCTGGAAAGAAAGACTTGCTATCAACCAAGTAACACCTATTGGTATTGGACCTGGTGATCATCTTCCACCTGGAGCCGACTCCATGGCTAAATGCGATGTCTCCACAGATTGAGAACCAGAATAAGCCAATCTATGGTTTCCTTGCAGAAGTTGGGGCTACCTGGAAGCAGATCAGGAGACTAACCGTGGTTGTGGAACAGCACCACAGGCAATGGACCATCTCTTGGTTAAATCATAATTAACTACTGTGTTTGGATACGATAAGAAGAAGACCGCTGGATTATCTCGTTCACATGCCAGATTAATATATTGGTTTTATTTAAAGAAAATAGTTAGACCTATGATCCTTTCAACGTTAATATGTATCCAAAATGAATAATTAGATAAAACAAATTGGAATCCTGAATAATTAGATAAACATCACGTTTAATTCGCTTGCGGTTCGACATGGTCAGAAACTATAGCAAGCACAATACACCTCCATAAGCACATAGAAGAAGTACATAATACTGTACCAAAAGCATACAGGTGGTTGAGCGACATTGAATGATGAGCAATCAATGATGAATAAATATTTCATGTATGTCTTCTTTGAACCTAACATCCTGCACTGATCATGATTTGCTGGAATTGACCATACACTTGTAAAAAAAAAACTACACGTATTTTGAAGAAGATATACTGATCGAAAGGATTCTGGGATGGAACACAGTGGTCAATCGGGATAAAAATTGTTGTTGCAATATTGTTGCACAACAGTGCCTGAATTGGCGAGCTATCTTATTAAAAGAGGAATGAGTGATCACCTATATAATTGATATGCGGACGACGATGGCCAAAAAAGCTAACACTTAAGTGCCCAAGCTAAAAAAAATTCCGTTAGTGCCCGGGGGGGGGGGGTCCTAGGGACCCAACCCAGATAACCACTTTGCCGTGTGAGTTTGATCATGACACTAACACAATAAATGGGGGTCACGCAAGAACCACATACCCACAATAAAAATGAAAATCCGACCGTTTACCTATGACCTATGGCCAATTGAAATTGTCACTCTTCGAAAAAGAGTGGTTCGCACATTTCCATCCTCAGCAACTCCAATATAAGGTTTTGAACCAAAATAATTCATTATATATACTCTAGAATAACCAATTAAAATAATAATTGCAAAATATACCCAAATTTATACCATCTTGTATTTTTCTCAGAAACTTCAAAATCGCCTTATTTTTCCCATAGACTTACACAGTTAAGAGTACGGCATGACAACATTAAAATTGATGCTATGAGCATATAAACGGTTATTTGATTTAAGTATTATTAATTATTAATTAATTACCTCCTAAGGTATATATCTAAGCAAATAAATCCCAAGATTTAATTACTTTATTTTTTTAATTGGTTCCTAGGGACCCAACCTAATTTCTAATGAAGCCATGGGCGGATTTATTTTTTTTTTTGTATCAGGAGAAGCGTATTCATAAATCAGACAATTAGCAAAAAACTCCTTGAAAATTTTATTGCGTAACCGAGAAATCGCAAAAAATCAAATGTTGGGTACTATGAACCCCCCCCCCCCCCCCATTGGGCACTTAAGTGTTAACTCTTTGCACGCTGGGCAATTCTGTATAAGTTATAGGGCATAAGTCAGTGGCATTTGAGATGACTTTTAAATGTATTTTTCATGCTGATTCTGGGTGTGCTCATGAAAATGAACAATTTGGGAATGACAAGAAAACACACAAAAAATAATTTCAATTTTTCACACCGGCAATGTAGAACAAAATGTCTCAGAGCAGTACAGTAAAGAGAGTCTTACCGCTGGGCCGGGTTTTAACTTATAAAACATACATTCTGAGATGATTTTTCAAGTCAAAATTGAAATTAAATTTTTTCTCAAATAAAATGTTGAGAAAAATCTATTTCAACTTTTGTTTTTCCTATACTAGCACATGGTATAGGAAGAACACTCTGTGACTACCATATTAGTACATGGGGAAATGTAATGGATGTTTTGGTTTAGTTTTTTTCATATACAATTTTGACACCAATGTTTTTCCGATACAGAATTTCATGGAGAATCTGAAAATCATGGGTGTCATTTTTTAAAATGTGTTCTTGGGTGTTTTATAAGGGGGAAAATTTGTACAGGGGTAAACAATAAAAGTGTTTAAATTGTTTTAAAAT
>JAMKCH010086876.1:0-17006 GCA_023653785.1 Ophioderma brevispina | reverse complement strand
CAAGAATAACTGCATGCATTGATGAATTGAAGATGTGGATGACAAGGAACATGTTAAAGTTAAATGATGAAAAGACTGAATTTTTCATTGCCGCTTCCCCACATTTTCTTCGCACCATGCCACCTGTTAATCTCCGAGTCGGCAATTCTACAATCAAACCATCACAGAGTGTTCGAAATCTTGGAATTATGTTTGACTCGGAAATGTCAATGAAAAAACAAATCAATACTATTCTTCGCTCTACAAATTTTCATCTGCGTAACATTTCTCGCATACGCAAATTTCTTGACACAGAATCATCTCATCATGTTGCCAGATCTTTAGTTTTGTCAAGACTTGATTATGGAAATGCTCTACTTTATGGCTCTAGGGAATGTGATCTTGACCGCCTTCAGCGACTACAAAACCGTGCTGCCAGGATTGTTTGTAGAGCTTCAAGATTAGAGCCCTCTCTTCCTCTTCTTAAATCACTTCACTGGTTACCAGTACGACAAAGAATTGACTTCAAAATTCACACTTATAAAGCTGTCAATGGAAGTGCTCCAGTTTATCTGAACAATACTGTTACTTTTTACAAACCTGGTCGTTCTGGTCTGAGATCTAACTCTGATAGCACAAGATTATATGTTCCTTCTTCTAGAAATAAGACGGGCGAAAAGCGTTTCTCTATTGCTGGACCTAAATTATGGAACAATTTACCTTATAATGTTAAGACATCTGTTTCGTTGCCAGCTTTTAAGAAAAAAACTTAAGACTCACTTATTTCCAAACTGATTTTTGCTGTATTCGTTGATCATATTTGTTTTGTTATATGTAAATGCGCTTTGATCTAGATGTAATTGCGCTATATAAAACCCTATTGTATTTTATGTATGTATATTGTAGGTACGGCAGTTCCGAAGAGAGTTGACCCACTCTTTGTTGATCAGTATGTGATCCAATGGGTGTTTTGTTCCAGCAGGATGCGTACGTGGCTGTGGAAGTCTTGGTTGTGCAAGTCGTAGATTGTGCTCCTGACACAGTTTCACTAGTCGTTCACCATTGTCGTCTGCGGAATCGTGGAAATAGTACCTACCTACAACCACAGGGTGGGTAACATGACTATCCAATCCAACTTTGGCATTGAAGTCCGCAAGGACAAGGTGGATGTTAAGTATTTCACTTGGTCAAGATGGTCTATGAGGGTGGCATAGAAGTCTTCTTTTGCAGCGGATGGTGAACATTCCGTCGCATATATAACAGTAATGCTTAGCTGAGGATATCCATGAAATGTTGCATAAAGGATGCTCTCAGTAATAATTTCTACACACTGCAGGCATTTGTAGATGAATTTGGACATGAGACTACCTTGCCTCTGCTGGTTGCCAGAACCATAAACCAGTACTCAGTTCGTGTCATCTGACCAGAGTTCGTCTGTTGGGTTGGGGCTAATAAGCCTGTGCTCTTATATACCTATCATGTCAACACAGCCCATGAAGAGTTGATTCTTTCTTTCTTGAACATGTTGAAAGAGAGTACGTACGTTGTATGTATATAGATTTGTATGTATATAGATATTGTGAGAGGTTTGAAGGCACACAGACGACGATAATCAGGACCAACAGTATAATAGTGTGCCCTGTTCCCGCTGGACCGTCATGGAGTCAAAAGTAGACTGACGCTCATCTGCCCTCCGTCTTATGTAAGATTTTCTTATAGTTTTTGCTGGAATGTTCTGGCAACTCCAATATGACGAGAATCATACATCGGGCCATAGGGCCATCAACTTTTCTATTGTATACTCATCCAATTGGTAAAATTCATGGTTATAACATCACCTTATCTCAAATATTACATGTCTTCTGTTTCATTGCTTGTTGAAGACACTACTTCCATCTCCCCAATGTTCGTAGCAGCATATGTCCATGTCACTTCACGTGAAATCTCTCCGCACCAACTTGTACTTGAACTTTCAACTGCCTAACATTTCTCGAATCTACGCTGTCTGCAGACACTACTCGTCATGCTTAACAAAACTCTATCAGAACTTTGAAATAAGCCGAAAAGAAAACACTCTCATACTCTGCTCCCTGCTTCTGGAATGGTCTACCTGCCAGCATTAGAGAGGCGCCCAGTTTATCATCATTTAAAATCAATTGAAAACACATTTGTATTTAGCTTAAAAGTTAATTTCGTGATCCTAGCACCTCATTTTTGGTTTATGGTTCACTAGATATCCCCGAAAAAATGTTATTTCCATAATTTCAGTTGATTGGGACGGCGCGTTTTGATGTTATGCGCGAATGCTTGTACCACGCTGCCCCAAAGGCTACTACTGTATGTATGAATACTTAAGATGAAAAATAATAATGATGATAATAATCACCAGTTTTTATATAGCGCTTAATTCCGAGGCCCTGTAAACAGGCTCAAAGCGCTGTTGCCAATTATTATTGCGCCGCCTTCAAGAAATCGTCACAATCATTTCGTTTCATCTAGGTGGTTGCTCAAAGACATGCCTTACAAGCGCACAAGCCTATCAGCAATTAGATTCAGTTTACTCATTTTTGTCGTGGTTTTGTAAAAAATCTAAAAGGAACTCACTGTAAAGTCATATATCATCGCAAAGAGCAATTTCTGAAGGTCTAAATAAAAAAGGAATTTTTGAATTTGCACATGCCAAGTTATAACCAAGAAATACAGAAATTACTAAAATGTATTAAAATACATAATAAGAACATAATTTTACATAGTAAAAGTTAAACAGTCCAGCTGCTATAATATAAAACATTGTATTGCACAGTAAAATTATTTCTGTTCACGAGTTACAAAACATGCAATGATTTGTTTCTTCTAAGAGAAGTTTACCTCTCGCCAGATTCAATATTCGATATAATTTAAAATTGTCAGCATTTAGAATTTTGCTCTTGATTGGTGGATTTTGAGTATAAAAGAAAAAAAAATCATTTTGGCATTGAAAGTTGCAAACCAATGGAGACTTTCTTGTTCACGCATTAGTGATTTGGTGTAAATAGCAACTGAAGCAAGTTACCCAGATGTGTACAGTCAGGAAAATGGGTGGTTTTATTCAAATTAGTATAACTCGGATTTGGCATGTGCAAATTCAAAAATTCCTTTTTTATTTAGACCTTCAGAAATTGTTTTTTTCGATGATATATTACTTTACAGTGAGTTCTTGTGTCTCATTTTACACCCCCTGACCAAATGTCTAGCGACGGCCCTGCTTAGATTGTAATATTCCCCACAGCAGCTCTCCAGATTTCGCTTCCAGCAACTCTTCTTTCATGACTTTTGTTCGTCTTTCTTCCTTTTCGAATAAATGATGAAAAATACGGTCAATGTTCATTGAACACACACTATAGAAGCTCAAGAATTATATATTTGTGATCGAGGATATGTATTTTGTGCTTACGTCATGAAATAAATACTCATCGGAATCGGGGAGGTCATAACACCTAAAATATTTTCAACTGCGTGACAATATAACAATGGCCCTGCAGTCTAAGATGAAAAGGATCTGAAGTGTTTTTCTCCTCCACATACCAGACCGATTGTTTAATATCTTTGATGTCTATGCGTATCCATTAGTCACTGATATTGGGGAAAAGAAATTTAGGTGACATTTTATTCATTTTCAAGAAAATGTACCAGTTTTATATGCGGGAACAGACGGTTTCTATGATTTTAATAATTTATTATGAATTTACACTTTGTTTTACCCTAGTTCCCTTATGTAGACTACAAAACAACAGCATAGCACATGCCCTATAGTCTATCTAGCAGAGCCATTCATATTAGAATCATGCCACACGAATTACACTGACAAATTCCTCGCTTAAAATCAATTGAGACCTTCAATTCAATGCGTACATTTGAATTTGGGAAAAAATGACTGATAGTGGCTTTAACGGAGCGTTATTTGGATATCTCCTTGGTGAAAGTGATGGATCAGAGCGTTAACAATGCTTATCTCGGGCATGTGCCCCCTTATCCTGCAATAAAATATTACGAACTTTTTTACGATATGAGCCCATGACCGACTTTAAATGTTTGTGTAGTAATCACTCACTATGTTACTTTACAAATGATGGTATAGTCCATGAGTATACCAAAGCAATTATCAATGTCAAAATGCCACATTAAAAATGGGCATACATGTCATATAATAAAAGAACTACTTATAACATTGCAACTTGTTTAAAACTCATATTGACAGTCAGATGTTGGGGAGAAAAGGAATAACCACATAACACTGATTTCCATCCGCATGATACAAATGGTACTTCAAATTAGGCTAATTTTATTCCACTTATGATACTAGACTATGCTTCAATACTTTTACCTATAAATAAGCAACACATTTTCGCATTCAGTAATATGTGATAAGGAACAAGGTTACACACTGTACAATATTGTTTTAAACTTCAATCATACTAGCCACCAAGAGAGATAAACAGTGGGTATATTTAACCTTTGATCCAGGTAGCAGTATAATGCAACTTATGATTGGTTGAATAATGTAAGGTGAAAAGAGATTAACCAATCAGTTTGGACTGAATCAAGGTAACACAGTAGAATGTGTAACCGTCCAGATATACTACTTGGCCATGGGATCAAAGGGAAAATTGTTCATTTTGGTTACATACTTCACAGAAGTAAACCATTTTCCCACTATAAATAATAATAAATTTTATAATTACCATTTATTGGTTATGGCAATTGTAAAGGTTGCACATTTTCATGAAAATGAATAAAACGCCATCTCAATTTCTTTTCTGAATATCAGTGATCAAGGGACATACACTATGCTACATTGACTCAAGCAAATAATGGCATTATTGACAATTAACACACATCTGTGACGTCACCCTATTGTTTTTTCGCTCCATTATTTCGCACGAATGGAGCGAAAGTAACAATAACACGCCATTTGTAACCCAGAAAAGCGACTGCTTTCGCCGAGTTTTACGAATGGCGTGTTATTGGATACATTCGCTCCATTCGCGCAAAACAATGCAGGAAAAACAATACAAAGCAGGTATTAAAATATGGGCACAATTTAAAAATAGATTTGCGTTTGATAAAAATCACATGAAAATAACGATGTCATACCCATACAACGAGTTAATTTTGGTTCGTTCCTTTTTAGTTTGTGTGTTGTGTTTATTTTTTCTAGTGTAAGTTATGAATCTCACAAGAATGTCGTACTTTTTTATTATATTGTATGACTTGGAGTATTTCAACACATTTTTCAACTATATAAATTCTTTGTGTTTGAGAGTAATTTTTTGAAATTTGACTTATTTGATCTTATATTTCATGCATGGTTGATCTACTTTTATTCCTTCAACATTTATTCCTTCAACTTTTGTTTATCGTGTACGCAAATGAGGTATTGCCTTTGATTCCGTCATGCACTGTATGATGTTGTGCAGTAGCGCAGGACGGAATCAATGGCAACTCTTTTGTATACTTGGGACTTCTATATGAAACGTCTACCCAGTTTGGATTGAGCTGTGAGTTCAATAATTTTGACTGTATATTTCATCATTTATTGAAAAAAGAAACTAATATGAACAAAACTCCCGGTGGATATGTTGATTGGTAAGCTGTGACCTAAAGGTATAGTCACACAGAAGACAGCTCCCGACCCAACCACTTCCCGACTACACAAGACCGCGGTTTTTTTTTCAAAATCGGCTACAGTCTTGTTCAAACTTGCAAAATTTAAAATTTTTATCCCGATCAGGGATGATTAGTCTGCGAGTACCCCCGTCTTCAACGAGACAAGGGATGCTGAAACGCCGAGCAGTAGGCGACAGCATCATGGAATCATCAAGATCCAGCATGTTTAATTGGCGACGCCACTTGTTCAGTCCCCGATTAGTCGCCGACCTTGAAACAACGGCACAAGTTGTGACATGTCGCTGTCAAGACTGCACGTCGATTGGTAGCCGAGTTGTTGACGCCAAGAAAGGTACCGTCACATGAAGACAACCCGCGATGCGACCCAACCTCTTCCCAACTACACAAGACCACATTTCTTTCAAAATCGGCTGCAGTCTTGTTCAAATTACAAGACAAGAGATGCTCAATCGCCGAGCAGTAGGCGATCAAGCATGTCACTTGTTCGGTTCTCAATCAGTCGCAGACCTTAACACGACAACACAAGATGCTGTCAAGACTGCAAGTCGGCGACTTATCTTCTGTAGTCGCCGAGTTTAGTGGCCGATTTAACATGTCCAGTTGGCTTGCATTTTCTCTCCCGCTTGGAGCAGACTCATTGCCGACCACTTTCCAACTGCACACAACCACTCATGATGCGCACCAACTCATCGGCTACCGCTTCCAAACTGCTCATGTGTTCAAGCCGACCTTCCCGATTCCAAAACATGCCACGATTTTTTTAAGCTGCAAGAAAAAATCGTGGCGGGTTTTTACAAATTTGCCACCTGCTCCCGACCACACAAGACTGCAGAAGACTGTACAGGACAGTCCCAGACTTGGCCAAAACTACACCTGAAAAAGGAAAATTACTCACGATTTTCGAAAAATGGCCAAATCGGCACCAGTCTTGAGCAGTCTGGAAGCGGTTTTCTAGCAAATAATGGGTAAGACTACAGACGACTGTGCAGAACAGGCCCAGACCTTGCACAAACTACACATGAAAAAGAAAAACTGCTCACGATTTTCGAAAATTGGCCAATCGGCACCAGTCTGGAGCAGTCTGGAAGTGGTTTTCTAGCAAAAAATCGGCTGTGGACTGTGACTGAGCCTTCACATTTTTGTGCAGAACCAAGATCCATAACTTATTGCGGGACCTCATTTCTATTCAATTTACCACAAGGTATTTAGAAAAATACAAAAGAAGGGGATCTAGCGACTTATGCTAACAACACGGTAAATTGAAAAGAAATGGGGTTACGCGGCAAGTTACTGTAAGTTAGGTTTCTGCACAAAGATGTTAGGTCACAGTCTGCCAAACAACCTTCTTTCATGTTTTTTGTTCATCTTTGTTTCCTTTTCGGAAAAATGATGCAATATATGGTCAAAGTTAATTGAACGCACGGTAGAAGCATAAGATTTATTTATTCGTGAAAGAGGACGAGTATCTTGTGCTTTGCGTCATGAAAAAATAGCTCAATCTTAATCTGGTGATGAGCACCTGAAATCCTTTTTATCTGGAAGTACAGAGCCATTGTTATTACCCATACAGTTGAAAAGTAATTTGTAGTGTTTTATCCTCTGCATACCGAGTGGATTTACTGGATATCAACAGTGCTATTATTTGCTCGAGTCAATGCTGCATGATGTATATCTACTGGTCACTGATATTTAGGAAGAGAAATTGTGATGATATTTTATTAATTTTCAATCAAATGTGCAACTTTTGCTCTTGACCTCCCCAAGAGTATGTAAAGGTATAATTAGACAATATTAACTGCGCAGAAATCAGTTACTTCGCCGATATGCGTAACCAATGTCCTTATGCAAACATCTTTCTCTCTTTGATCCCATAGAGTATACTGCTATTAGTGCTATTTTGAACCTGAACCATATGTGTGTGAACATTGCATTGGTGAATGAGACTTACACAACCATATTAAGGAGCAACTTAGAGTGTGTGCGCAGAGTACACGTGGTACAAGAAGGCACAGGGGGCCTTTGGACCCTGTAAAAGTTTTTGGTGGTAAAACAACCAAATGCCTCTCTACTGGCAGAAAAAGTTATATGTCCTCTGACAGTAGGTATTTGAGAAATCTTGATGGTTGTGGGATATCAGCATAGGAACGCCTCATCATGTGCCCAAACACAACTTTGAAATCTGGATGCTTTCGAGCATAGATCACAAAATTGATGGCGCTATTTACTACTGGTCCTAGTTGAGTATAAAATCCTATGTGAGTAAGAAGGGGTGAAGTTGATATCGCAACTGTGATATAAAAAGGTAGAAAACATGCAAAAAAGGTGCAGATAACCCAGAAAAGGTTCTTGGTAATCTCAATGTGTTGTCTTGTTATCTGTTTCCTTCGATGATTTGAAGGTAACCCAGAGCCGGCTTCTGCCACATCTTCCACCATTGAGCCATGTTGTCTATTTGTATTTCTATCGGTAGTATCACTAGTATCAGGAATATCTTGAGAAGCAGGAGAAACCTTTGACAGCTTCTTAAAGTGATTCTTCAAGTGAATGTAAATCCAAACATAACTAATAACAATAGCTAAAAGTGGAATAGGAAATCCAGCCAATACTTGGCCAATATTGAATACTACGGCTTTTTCATGTTCATCTAAATCGGAACACGATGAACGTGTGGTGTCATAGCCAACAGCGCCATTGCCGGTAATCAGAAAGATTGTCAGGAGTGTAACGGGAACAACCCACAATGCAATGACAAAGACGCACAGTTTCCACGATGTAAAGACTTTCCTGTGTACATGTGGTTTGATGAGCAGTAGAGCCCTGTTTATACCTATAGCTCCGAGGGTATATAGACTAGTCCCTGAGCAGGTTATCAATACAAATGCAGTTAGCTGACAAATCCAGTAAGCTTGAGGTATAATCCAGCCATCTTCTCCCAGGATACTTACAGCAAACCAAATCGAGAAAAAGGAAACCATTAGGTCAGTTACAGCCAAACTGGTCACAAAAATGTTGGTAGAAGTGTGCAGTTTACGGGAAAATGACACGGCTACAATGATCATGAAATTTCCCATAAGTCCAACAGTTGCTATCAGAATCATAATTGTTGCTAATAGAATATGCTCCCAGTAATACACATTTATTGACAATGCTGTAGCATCGCTGCTACTTGTGTTCTTCTCCATGATAAAACCGTCACAAATGGCTTCACTTTATCTCCTGCATATGAACAATGATTCAATTCCATTGCAAGCTTATTTTAAAAATCTAATTTGAACAAATCTGTTGCACGCATAGTCTATCTGTCTCTTGAGATTTTCGTGTAGCATAAAACTTAATGGCTTGGATTAATTGGATGGTCATTTCCTGTGAAGTTCGAGATAGATCATAAATATGACCATGGAATTAAGCCTGAGAACTAATGAGCATTTTTCCAAGTCTGTCATTTGGCATCAAACATTTTCGCTATTAGGGTAATGCATATTAATAAGTAAAAACGTTCGCTAGGTTGTTACGTAACTCGCTTGTAACTGAATTACGCATCTTTCAGGATGAAGTTGCGTGCCATAGTCTTGGTACCCGGCTTCACAACTTTCTGGTCACCTTTATGTTGGGAAAAAATTTGGTAATGTGATGAATTTATGGTACACTTTGACGTGACATTGTCGTATTTTCTCTGTGGTAGTTTTAAATGTGAAAGAAACAGGCCCACCCTTGCCAGTACTTGACTACTGTGTATAAGTTAGTGGTGTCTAGCCACCAAAGTCACTTTTTTGACGTTTTCATTAGCACCAATTTGTAACACAAAAACGAATAACAACTTATTTAGTGGTGTGTAACCTTTGGGAAATCTCAGGAGTTTACATGCCGCTGCTGCACTGATCCGATAAGTTCAGTAATTGAAATTAAATTGAAAAGTAAACCATAACCACTTTTTCCCCTATATTACTTTTAGCAGATTATTCAGGCATTGATTAACAACAAAAACACAAATAGTGAAGTGGAAGCAGTGGATGGATTTGATGTATACGTAGATGTATGCGTGGCCTAGTGTTTAAAATAGTGTTTTTCAAAAATAAGATACTGAAAAAGCTTAAAATGCACATTTGGGGCCAGATTTGGGCTATTTCACCCCAACAAAGATTTAAAAGCTTATCGCGTGAATAAAAACAGGAATATCTGTCTAATCTAATTTGTGATTAAATAAGTCAAACACTCAACAAATTTTATACAATTACAGATTCATACACTAATATCTTTTCTAGTTTTGTGCACGATCTAAGAAAGATAAGTCTAAAAATAAGATTTTCTTTTAAACATTCCTGATTTCCTTGGTATTAAGATCCTGATGGTTCAACATATAGCATGTAGGAACTTTTCATTGTATTATCTGGTCGGGGTCTATAGCACAATTGCCGGTATAATAACCAAAAGTAATAGAACTGTTTTTTGTGCTCCAAGTTGTACATAAATTTGATAGGTGAGCAATGGTTGGTGTATCTGGTTTTGTTATGACAGAAAACAGGTTAAAATGCATAGACAGCCAAGAAAAGTTTGTTCATGACCCGAATCTCCTGGAAAATATCTATTCTCTTTGCTGATCACAAAATGAAGACCCATAAGTACCTTCTTCAGTCGATGTCAGTCTGGAATCTTGTCATCAATTGCCTTCCAAGAAAAGAAGTCGTTCCTCTGATTTCCATTCCAGAAGGCGATCATCACGACTATAGAAGGAAATCGTCAGACGACAATGGTCTAATCATTTATTTGATTATTTGTTTTACGCTCTCCTGCAATGGGATTGAGCACTCTTAATTTCGAAGATATTCACCTGTAAATAATACTGTTATGTTAAGCAATACTATGTCAATTTTGCTGAGAGACTACAAAATTCCGTTTGGCCACTTTTAGCCATACAATGCGCAAAGACTGACACCGCACGTATACCATAACTCATATAGCCAATACAATTCACATAGCATTGATTTCTTCTTGACACAAACATCAGATTTAATAAAATGGTCTATTGTGCAACATAATTACAAGTAAAGTATCTTCATCATGAAATTACCATTGTTCAATCAATAAAGAATCAGTTATTGAAAATTAGTCTATCAATGCCTCAGTTCATCAACATAATGAAATTGCTCAGAGATTTTTGTTTTACATCTCTAAGGTAATTATATTTGCACAAATACAGTATACTCACCATCCATAAATTGTGAGAAGAACTAAAGCTCAAGTTTTCTGTAAATAAATTTGAATTAAAACTTAAAAAACTAAATTGCACTTGTTTTTCAAGACGAATACGAAACCTATGGTTTCACTTTGGCTCCCAAGTTTCGTAGTAGGTTAAAACCATGAAAACTTGCTGATCTAAAATAAACTGTGGTCTTATACCAGCCATCTTAACCTTCCTATCTGGGACTCAGCATTTTCTTTTGTAATCTCTAGGATATTCATTTATAACCGTGCAATTATTCGCCCACCTATTTTTGACAATAATTTGGTGTTAAATGTTTACCCAAAAGCACTGCTGAAGGCCATGTTACTCTCTGTAAACGGTGCATTTTTGTGTGGCTCAAAATGGCCAAACAGGATTTTTAAGTCTCCCATCAAAATAGGCATAACTTCTCTTCCTACAAAGTCCAAATAACACACAAAAACGTTTTCTTTTCTGCATGGTATTGCTATTTCTAAATCACGAGAGCTAATTTTGATCTTTTTAAAAAGATTTCTTTAGAAACAGATATCTTAGAAGCTTAGATGGTTGCGGAATATCCGCATATGTCCGTCTAATCATATGTCCTAGCACAATTTTGAAATCTGGATGCTTGTAGGCATAAATTAAAAAGTTGATAGAGCTATTCAGCGGAGGTCCCAGTTGCGTATAGAATCCGATGTGAGTAATAACCGGTGTCTTTGGCAATGCAAGAATGATGAAAAATGGCAAAAAGCAAATGAAGAATGCACAGGCAACGTAGAAAAGATTCTTCGTGATTTCAATTTCTTGTTGCGATATCTGTTTTCGTCGCTTATCGACATACGCCAAACTTTTTTCCGTGTTGACCAGTTCTATCGCGGAGGTTGGTGATCCACTGCCACTCTCATTGGAAAAATAACCACTTGAGTTGACTTCATCGGAAATAGTTGCCAGGTTTGAAACATTTTGTCTCATTCTCTCGAAGTGTTTCTTCAAATGAATGTGAATCCAAAGATAGCTAACAACAATGGCAACTAGTGGTATTGGTAAACCTAACAGTTCGCCTAAATTAAATAGTGCTGCTTTTTCATGTGTGTCTATGTCTGAACATGATGACCATGAACTATCGTAGCCAACTGCTCCAGTGTCTGTCAAAAGAAATATCGGCAATTCTACTCCCGGAATAATCCACGGTATTGCAACACAGATGCCGAGTTTCCATGAAGTGAAGATCTTCCTGTACAAGCTTGGTCTTATAATTAGGAGAAGACGGTTGACACCTATGAATCCTAGAGTATATAAACCTATTCCTGCGCAAGCAATATTCATAAAAGCAGTTAACTGACAAACCCAATAAGCTTGCGGTATGAGCCAGCCATCTTTTCCACAAAGACTCAGAGCAAACCAAATCAAGAAAAATGAAGCCAGTAGGTCGCTGATAGCTAAACTGATCACAAATGCATTTGTTGAAGTGCGGAGTTTGCGAGAGAATGCCACTGCTGCAATGATCATAGAGTTACCAATAAGTCCAGCGATTGCGATCAGAATTATAAGCACTGCTAGCAGGATCTGCTCCCAATAAGAAACAGGCAAAATAAAATTAGCAATAGTCTTGTTGGAAGTAGATATATTTTCCATATTGAAATGGAAATAATTTATAAGGTTTTTGGATGTGTATGTTGAATTTAAGTGAGTGATATTACACACCACAATATTACGTCGGTCACGAAGGTGTATAACATTTTCACTAGATGGCTTGGAAAGGAAGACAAAGCAAAGACAAAATATATGACAGCCAGTCCCGTTGTTGTGAAAATAGTTGTGCAGAGTCAAATGGCACGGGTTTGCATAAATACAATTGGCGACCTTGTTATTGTCCACATTCCTGCAGATCTGTAGTAAAAATCTGTACGAATTCATCCATGTGTGAGTTTTTGGAATTCAACTCAGTAACAAACTTATCGCAATCTTCGCAATCTTGAAACAGGTCGAGCAATACGTACGCATACTTTGTGAACAGGACGATTCACTTTATGATTCGAAAAGGTATAGAATAAGTATAGGGATTTCTGTAACATCAGAGATAATTTATCGTAAACTAATGAAATAGATGATATGTTATTTTAATTTGTATGATTTGTATATTTCTTATATATGTTCATTAATTTAATAAAATTTCCGTATTTAGACTTTAATGAATTTAAAGTGAATTTAAAGTAAGGTGGCATTGCTTTAGTTTTCGCAACTTGGGTCTCGTCCTTAAAGGTGCAACGAGAGATTTCAAAGCATCCATATATTTCTTATCTTGTATTTGGCCACAGAAATGTCTTAAAAGTGAAAACAAAAGGTGATTTTGAATTGCTTATATTTCAATATAAAACATTTCATATTTGTTCCTATATAGATTTTGCTCATAACATCCAAGCAAAATATCGTTTAGCCCTAAGATTTAATAGGGTAAATGATTAAAATCCCTTTCGTAAAATTAATACAATACACCAAAATTGTACACAAGGAAAGAGGAACATCACAAGCAATAAGTCTGTATCCCTTTGGTATCAAAAGTTAGAATTCACTGGTATTTTTTATTACAAAACACTGGCAAAAGAGGCCTACACTAGTGTGTAAAATTACAATAATACACCAAAATTGTACACAAGAAAAAACGAACAGAAAATAACAAGCAATATTTCCGTACCGCGAGCCCACACGTGCAAAAGATTCCCCATATAAATTGTTGCCGAATTGGCTTGTTGCCTAATTGGTTTGTTGCCGAATTGGCGTGCTGCCGAGTCGGTGTCGCCGAATTGGTTTGTTGCCGAATTGACCTGTCACCGAAGTGTCCAGCATTCGTGCCAAATACGTAAACATTACAGCATGAAAAAAGCACTTTGTCCTCGATTTCGCCTGGCGACCCTCGCTTATAAAATGATCCTTAGACATTCAAGAACATCGTCAGGTATGTGTTTTGTTCAGAAAGTTTACCGTTGCTAAGATGGTCAGTTAAACCTGGTCAGGTTACGGAAACAACGCCCAAAGGTTCTATCAACTATCGAGGTCACCGCAACTTCATTGTTTTCTCGTGCTGCTGGCCTGACTGACTGACTGATGAGGTGTGATTGGTAGGGTAATTAACACTGACACCCTGTTACTCATAAACCAATTCGTTGTGCCACTCTGCAAAGAATTGTAACTGCGAACCATAAGAGGTCAGTGAATCAATTTGGGTTTAAAAATCACACAAAAAACACGATTGTACGTGTTGCGTGGTGCTTGTAGTACTTTAAATAATTATCCTAAGGATTAACGAAAGGTATAGTTTGCCCTATCTGTGGGTTATAGTTTAATAGTTCTAGGGCAATGAAGGCTCAAGGTCATCATGGTGTAACATTTTCAGAATGTTCCGAGTATTTTGAAAATGGTCCCAAATTCTTCATATAGTCCCAAAGGACCAGAAAATATGATACTTTCACTCATTTCACCATTTAGTATACGTAATTAGAGGTCAAAATGTAACAATGGTCTACATAGCCTATGGTGTAATTAATACTTACCATCTAATTTACATAATTTAATTTTTTTAGGAAAAACTTTCTGCACTAATGCGATGCTGATACAAGCTATTGTGTACAACTAGCAGGGTTACTTAGTGAAATTTCTGTTAAGTGAAAAAAAAAATCAAATTTGGTACAAAGACCATTAGCAGATCGCGATGTATCCTTTACGTCCCTAGAGGAAAATGACTACCAAGCTAACCATGACCGCGAAAAAGGAGGTAGCGTTATTTGTCTTCTTAGATCTAGGAGCAATTCCCCACTAAGACAGGATAGGAGTCCGCTCTGGCAAAAATGACATTTAGGAATTTAAGCGGTATATGAGGCCTAAACACCTGTACAAGAAAAGTCCTTCTTTTATCTGTGCTTTTGAAACATATTGGATCGTAGTCATTCAGGGCTATAGCTTAGTCCGAGTACTTACTGTGAAAGTGCCGTACTAAATGCAAATGCATCGTGTACTAACAAGTATAGAGAGACATTAATATTTTTGACACTTTACAGGATTAAAATTAACAAGCGATTAATCTGGAATTAAATGTCTAAATGCGATTTTTAACCCAGTACACCTTCCTTAATTTCAACATTCTACCTCTCTAAATGGGAAGATAGTCTCACTGTCGCTTGGATTTACTATAAGTAAGTTACAATCCAGCATTGAAGTGTTGGACACACTTAATGAATAATTACACAAATGACACGTGTTATTTTATGCTATTTAATTATTTATTTGTATATTCATTTACCTTAGCTGTTGTCCCAATCATATACATCAATTAAGCGTCACCCAAATACAGAACTGAAACGGTTGCATTACAAAAAACACTGCACACGCTTAAAATGTATTATTTGGGGCTTTTCACCCTCTACACGGACTTAAAAATATATAGTATTAATTAAAAACACTTAAACACATAAAATTCATTTATAAAAATCCTGGCATAAGCCGAGGCAGTGACGAGCTTAAGGGCTTTATATTTGCCATACATCCAATTTGTGATTAAATATATCAAACACTCAAGAAATATAACACAATTACAGATAAATACAGTAATACCTTTTCGTTATGTTCAAACAACCTAGCTAGCACAATTTTGAAATCAGGAAGCATGCTGGCATAAATCACATAATTAATAGAACTGTTTACTGTGTCCCAATTGGTTCATAGAATGTGAGCAAAGTTGATATATCTGCTTTTGTTATTTGGATGAAAATAGCGAAAGCAAGCCATAATGCATAGACAACCCAGAAAATGTTCTTCATGATCCTAATCAGGCGCGGATCCAGGGAGGGGGCGGAGGGGGCTCGCGCCTCCCGGTAATTCTACAAAATCTTGCAAAATCAGCCCATTTTGGACAAGTTCGGCCTTTCAGCCCCCCGGTAATTTTGACTTTTTCAAATCCTGGATCCGCCCCTGCTAATCTCCTGAATAATATCTGCAATCGTCGCCAAACGTACTTGGAACACCTCGCGCTTTCTTAATGCAAACAAGCGTGAAACTTTGCTGTGAGTGAATATATCTTTCAAACTCAAAGGTAAAGCAGGAGCTTGGAGCGTTGTTTTACTCTCCCCGTCTCCATCAGACAATGTTGAGACACCTTCACAGCACGATGAAACATTGACCTGCGAGCAATATAGTACAGGGGAGCGGGGCCGGGAAGGTGTTTACACCCAAATGCGCTTAAGTGTTCCAAGACTTTTGGTGAGGATTGCGGATTCTTCGCTGATAAAAAATGATAATCTACATGTGCCTTCTTCAGTACTAAGTACCTTGTCAAGAATTGCATATGCGTCACCACTAGATTTATCATGAATGGAAAGTCCTACAAGATCTGAAATCCTTCGCCTCATTTTCTTGAATTGAATTTTTAAAAAAAACGTTGTTGTTTTGAATTTGAAAACAAAAACACATGCTTTTTCATGATCATCTAAGTCAGAAGACTGTGAATGTATTTGTATTAATATGCAAAAAAATAATAATTGTAATCCGCCTGGTAAAATTCACGTGATCATGATCATAGCAATGCAGATGAAAAAAAAACGGCTCAATAGTTGACTTCTTGTTTAAGCAATATAAGTTCATCAGCATGAAACTACTTACTCTTCTGGAAATTTCACTTTTGTATTACTTTTTGATTTGTCGTGACCGAAAATTGTTGCAAGAACTGAAATGTGTTCATACAAAAGAAATGATCTGGTACACCTCCTCATCCATTTTTGTTGTAACCAATGTTTCAAAATGCATTCACTATAAGCTATATCCCTTAAATCACTAAAACCCACTTTTACCCACTTTTCAAATTTTGGGCAAAATTCTCCATTTCAGTCGATTTCATCGCGGCCATCCAACCAGCCGTAACAGGCCGAAAGCTTTCAGCCACACCACAACTCTTAAGTCTAGCGGCCACTTTCAGGTAAATACTAAGGAAGTGGTTACGCTCTGGACTTAGTTCATTTTTGAAAAGTCTACATACCGTGGACCGGCTAGGTGACTTTTCACCAAAAGATCTAGGGCGACTTTCCGCTGAACAAGGAAGCGGTCCGCTCTGGACTTAGTTTTTTTCTGAACTCTGGACTTAGTTTTTTTTCCACCCAACGTTCGCTTA
>JAMKCH010086875.1:0-12057 GCA_023653785.1 Ophioderma brevispina | reverse complement strand
GCACGCATATGGGGCAGGGGGCGGCGAAGGGTATAATGCAACCATGCCCGGATAAGAAAATATACAATATAATTAGAGAACATAAATTTGAGGGCGATGCACAAAACAAAATTAAAAAGATGTGATATTGTGAGATATAAGTAGTAATGATTAACCCCCAAAAAACATAAAAGACAAACAGCAACCGATAAAAAAATGAAAGAAACGAAAGAGTGGTGGTAAGAATCTGAACTCAATAGTTTTGCTCAACGAAGGGAACTGATTGTCACCTTCTCTATCCTGTTGTTGTTACAGCATTAATTTAACAGTTTGTGGAACTTGGCTATTTTTGTTTTTGGCTTGTTGGGTTAACAATATGAAATAGTTCAAAATATCAAAACGAAAATCAATCATTGATGTGATTTTTGAATAGGGGGTGTTTCAAATAACGTCTTGAGAAGTAGATCTTAAACCTTAGGTTCTTAGGACGTTAAGCCATGTGTAGGTAAGATCAAACGAGCGGGAAGTCTGACAAAAATCAGCGTTCTTTGGGTAAAACATGTCATTTTTAAAATGGATTAATGAGACGACATATGCCCTTTGGAACATTTTGGCACCTAAAAATCAGTTTAGCTTCTGATCTACAAGTCTCATGTAAGTGCCTTTATAAATCCTAGCTAATTTATGCAATCAATTTCTTAAAGTGTAGCCGTAATACAGAACGACTAATATTAAATTGAACCTAAAATGGGGAAAAAATAATGGACTTGTACACAATTTAATAGTCGATTGTCTTGAGTTGGAAGTTAACACCTGTTTTTTTCTGTTTAGGAAGTGAAGATCCTGTCCTTTCCAAAACAACTAGTGATGAACCTGAGAAGAGAACAAGTGAAAAAATATCAACGAGTAAGAAGTTCGTAACAAAATACCTTTTTTTCTGCACTTTTTTTATTCATGTAAAACCTTTTCTGTAGTGGTGGATGGACGATGATGATTAGTCCATGCTCCAGCCCTATACGTTGCAATGTATAAAAATCTCTAATAAAGTGGACATATTGAAAACGTTTTGAATTTATGACCTTTTCAAAAGTTACTTGTAAATCTAAATACCTTGTTCAATCAATTGATTAATAATGTACTATTAAATACACGTTTAAAAACATTCTAAAAAATGGATGATCTAAACGAGATCACAATTCATTATTCTCGTGATTCAATTGTTTGTTGTTTTTTTAAATAGTAATCAGTTATGGAATTATAGTATGACTAATGAATTTTCTATTTAAAACAGGCACTTTTTGTTATTTTAACACTGTTCTAGAAAATAGAAAGCCAGTCTCGACGACAACGCCTTACAGTTTACTCACAACAGAGACTTCCACGAAAAATTCGCCAGGTATGAAGGAAAAAACACAGTTTGAATGTTTCTTTCTTTGTGTTGTGTTGATTTTTTTTTTCAATTTGAAAGAGAAATGTTGACTCAGCGATTTCCCGAGGATGGCGTCCTCAATTTTCTAACAAATAATAAACAACGAATTTACACCCAACCCAATAAATAATATTTTGCTTATGGAAAAAAACAATCTTACAAAAATAGCTTATTTGATATTTTAATTAATTAACATCTAAGAGCATAAGGTCTTTCGCATTCTCGTTGGTGCATTAAGGGAGGTTCAGTGGACACCCTCTGAAAATAAAGGACCTGGCAGGATAAGCGGAGGGAAGCGCCCTCAGTTTTGACATTGCGTTATCTGGTACCCATTTTCACAAATTTAAAACTTTAAATGTGAAGTATTTTGATCCGAACTTTGAAAAACACGAAATGTTCATATTTTGAAGAGAATGGCACTTTAAGAGGAATTTTAAGTGTAGGCTTCAATAGGAAATCGAATTTTTATTATACAACCCCTACCCCCAAGAACGGGAAAGAGACTTATTATGCTGATGTGCATTGTGGCTTTCTCGTTCTGGGGGGTTCATTTTAAACAATTTATCCATCGAGGGTGCATAAAATAGAAAAGAAGAGCATAAACATTGTATCATACATAGTAACAAGACATTTTTATTAAATCATTCATGTTTGACCTCCCCAATATATTCCAAAGCATAATAGCTTTGTGCTTATTCTACCAGAACAAAGTACACTGTATACCAGAACTCACTTGTATTGTTATTCGTGAACAAAACTTTGCACAAGAATTAGTACTACAGTGTGAGTCAAAATGATTGTTCCCCAAATATCTGATTTTTTTCCTTGTAGCAAGGTAGCTCTTATTAAGTATCTCCAGATGTCAAATTCAAAACCACATATGAAAAAAGTGGGCCCCAGTGCTAAAACCTCATATGTGCATTTTGGTCACATCGGTTTCTAGTTTTAATTTCAAGCCAAATATGATAGTAAATCATATGGCAGTTTATTTCAGAATCTGGAGTAAATATTTATCTAAATAAATTTAGAAAGGAAAACCTTTCTTGTGCAATGCATTACAGCAAATTATTCAGTTTTTGGTGTCTCCTAAATATGAGGTTTTGTCATGTTACCGTTTTTACTACATGTGAGGTTTTGCTTTTAAAGGTCAAATGCACATATGAGGTTTTTCCCGCCCAGCACACTGGCGCTCACCATTTTAGTATTTGAAGGACATAAATTTCTGGTCATATTGAAGAAGGTAGCAGTGTTAACTATTATGATCAAGAAAACAATAATTAATTTTAATAAAGACTGGCTTAACCCTCGTCTACCTGAGCCATTTTTTGTAACAAAACTCCCGAAGGGGGGGGTTACCACCCCCTGTGATTTTCGTTACTGAAAATCCGATTCCTGAACATCCGATTCCTGTAAACATAAATATATAAGTAAAGTTTGATTGTTACTTTTAATTACCAACATTGTTGTAATGACAAAGTACCAATGTGTTTCTGAAATAAATATAAGAATGTGAGTACTTAAATAATCACAGAATTTTACAGTTGAGGTTTGAATTCTAAAAATCCCTTTTTGTCTGAGGTCTGAGGTGACCGAACTTTATTTGCTCCTCATGACAAAATAACCACTCTGGCGAAAGTGGAAACATTATATTTGGTCAGGTTTGAACTAAAGGTTACTCATTATACCAAAAGTAATAACAGACTGGTTATATTGGCAAAACGGCATTGGATTGAAAATCAAAATTGACCATTTTTTAGGTCACAAACGTGACCTAAGAATGGCCCTCTTCCTGTTTCTATAAATAAGTTAAATAAGTAGGTGAACGTTGTAGCTGTGCTAATGAGTGACTACACGCCCTTTGCAAGGTAAAAACAGTTTTTCTTTATTCTAGACAATCATGAACTTGGTTATTTTGGAAACCTATAGTTTTACAAAGGGAGACAATATACCTAGCACATGTGCATGTTACATAGTTGTCATTAGTTTGTATGTGGCAAATATTGGCAAATAACTAATTTAACCTCAAACTCCCATTGACTTTATGTACAAAACTTAAAATCCATGGAACCAACCCAAAAAGTTATCTTCAGTGAAAAAGCTTGCTAGATTCTTTTTCAGGAGCCAAAATGGCCATAGAATCCACTCGTTTTGAAAAAAATGGAACTTGCCCAACCCTAATTATAGCCCTAAGGTTGCTGAAAGCAATCGAACTGTGGTCATGAAGAAACCAACGCAAAGAATTTAGCATCTTATTTCCTGCAACCACTTCTATTATGGTAATATCCTTCCGTGATTAACGTGCCCAAGGACAAATTCTTACATCGTTGAGTGATACGTGAACATCAATATAGCCAATTCCCTACCAAACACTAAGCGCTGGGACTGCAGTCGTTCTAATATAAAACTAGATAGGCAAATAACGTTCTTGTTTGTTGTATTTATTCACGATAGAGATATTGAAGCACACAATTGTAATATTTATCATGAGAGTAAATTGGTCCCAAAAAGTCTGACCTTTGACCTTTGGCCAACTAAGGTGTATCACTTATTTTTTGGTGTGTATTTTACAATATCTTTTTGATTTGCCTTAGTTATAGTTAAAAACGAGTTCATTCCAAACCTTGAAGAATTCTAAACAGTAAAAATAGAATTGCAGATATTGATTGCCTGAACCAAAATGAAAAATTCAAAATTCCTGTGAAAGCTATTTAAATGTACTTTTGAAGTAATTCGTCGCTGGGCGGGAAAAAACCTCATATGTGCATTTGACCTTTAAGAGCAAAACCTCACATGTAGTAAAAAACGGTAACATGACAAAACCTCATATGTAACATATTTAGGAGACACCAAAAACTGAATAATTTGCTGTAATGCATTGCACAAGAAAGGTTTTCCTTTCTAAATATATTTAGATTTATTCAGATTCTGAAATAAACTGCCATATGATTTACTATCATATTTGGCTTGAAATTCAAACTAGAAACCGATGTGACCAAAATGCACATATGAGGTTTTAGCACTGGGGCCGAATTTTTACATATGTGGTTTTGAATTTGACATCTGGAGATACATAATAAGAGCTACCTTGCTACAAGGAAAAAAATCAGATATTTGGGGAACAATCATTTTGACTCACACTGTAGTACTAATTCTTGTGCAAAGTTTTGTTCACGAATAACAATACAAGTGAGTTCTGGTATACAGTGTACTTTGTTCTGGTAGAATAAGCATAAAGCTATTATGCTTTGGAATATATTGGGGAGGTCAAACATGAATGATTGAATAAAAATGTCTTGTTACTATGTATGATACAATGTTTATGCTCTTCTTTTCTATTTTATGCACCCTCGATGGAGAATTTTTTTAAAATGAACTCCCCCCCACAACGAGAAAGCCACAATGCACATCAGCATAATAAGTCTCTTTCCCGTTCTTGGGGGTAGGGGTTGTATAATAAAAATTCGATTTCCCATTGAAGCCTACACTTAAAATTCCTCTTAAAGTGTCATTTTCTTCAAAATATGAACATTTCGTGTTTTTCAAAGTTCGGATCAAAATACTTCACATTTAAAGTTTTTTAATTTGTGAAAATGGGTACCAGATAACGCAATGTCAAAACTGAGGGCGCTTCTCTCTGCTTATCCTGCCAGGTCCTTTATTTTCAGAGGGTGTCCACTGAATCTCCCTTAATGCACCAACGGGAATGCAAAAGACCTTATGCTCTTAGATGTTAATTAATTAAAATATCAAGTAAGATTGTTTTTTTCCATAAGCAAAATATTATTTATTGGGTTGGGTGTAAATTCGTTGTTTATTATATGTTATTAAATAGTGGCTAATATTCACACACATCGTTCCACTATCTCTCATCATATTAATCTGTGGTACCCAATTTACTTATACCCCAATGTTCAGTCCTTACACACACGATACTAGGAGGTTTTACGGATTACTATGACGCGGCTTCTAAAATCTACCATGGAAGGCGCTACGAATGGGGCTTACAAACGGCTGGTGAATCAGGAGAACACCCCATCGGTATTATACATGGCTATTGTCTAATTGATAAAGGATATGGATATTGTTATCAAAAACTTTTCATATCAAGCGAAGAACAAGGTGAGGGACGTTATGATATCTTGGGGAGCTACGTAGAATTTCAAAATAATGACATTAAGGCAAGTCAGTGGGGTGTCGCTTTTGCTGGTGAGCGGCAGGAAGATAAAGTTGTAACAAGTGGGTATTTACTTTATAACAAAGAATGGCTCCCGGCTGATCTGCATTTCATCGTGGAAGAGAAGGAGTTGCCTCCAAAATGGAATGCGTTTTCTCGCCAGCAATGCAATCAACATATGTCAGACTGTGGGGAGGAAGCGATTGTAATTGGAACCAAATTGGCGACGTCATCTCGATACCTCCTGGCAAGTTATCAATGCTACACTCCAACATTAGGTTGGAATACCTGCCCAATTTATCTTTGGAGCTCCAGTGTTGCTTAAATGATGAAACATTGTCATGGTATTAACAGATTCACAATTTTAAAAAATACCTTCTAGAATGTTCACGTTTAAGTTTAAGAGTGTATCATGTATCCAAATCTCCACTGGAAGTGTTTTTAAGAACTTAGTAATCGGCGCAATAAGAGTATTAGCTGCACATTTGTTCAAAAATATTGAAGGAGAGTGGGTTGGAGAGAAAAGACGTGAGCTTCTAAGAGATCTCGCAAAGATTTAATATTGAGAGATTCGGGCATTGAAGGATAGACTGAGTAAAATGCACCTTTATCTTATAAATATTCGGTCATTGAAGGATAGACTGAGTAAAATGCACCTTTATCTTATAAATATTCGGTCATTGAAGGATAGACTGAGTAAAATGCACCTTTATCTTATAAATATTCGGTCATTGAAGGATAGACTGAGTAAAATGCACCTTTATCTTATAAATATTCGGTCATTGAAGGATAGACTGAGTAAAATGCACCTTTATCTTATAAATATTATTGTCATGTGAGTGCTACAAAGTTGTAACGTTGTAGCACTTGTTGTAGCAAAAGTTGTTTGTAAAGCGCCTAGATATTTTATAATAGGCGCTATATAAATCTTGTTATGTATGTATGTATGTAACGTACATTTTTGGCAAAATTGAGTTTTTTTATATATTATGAAAAAGGAGGTCATTATGCATAATTTGATATACATTTCAAGTGACAGTCTCAATTCATTGCAGTCGGAGTTATTAGGCTAATTAGGCCTACTTAGGTGTAGATACGACTTTGTTGTACTCACCATTCGATTTGTGTTGAGTGCAACAAAGTCGTCACTGGTAGATTATTATCAAGTTAGTTCATAAGTTGCTGGAACTCAAATGTTGTAGGTAAGTGGGGCAATAGGACAGAGAAAAGAGGAAAACGCAAAAGAGAGATTTTGAGGTACTATGTTTTACATTGCATCATTGATCTTAATTTAGCTGTAAATTAATAATGTAAGTAACTTTTATACATGTAAGCCTATCTAACTGGGAATCAAACCCGGACCCTCTGCTTATATGAAACCAAACACTTAACCACAATACTATGTTACCTTACACGGAATATATGAAAACATTGAATTTATATACATAATTTTCTAATAAAATCTAATTAGTCCTTAAGCCATCAGGAAATTTTAGCCAAATTGGTATCCTGAAAGGGGACAAAACGATACCTATTATTCAGGCTCAGTATACTATCCTCTACACAAAAATGCATGGTAGCATTTCTGGAATGGTAGCTATAATAAGGTATGGGACAATCAAGGATTACACAGGGGTTAACATTTTAAAATGATCCGGTCATGTTGAAAAGTATGCCACATCTTTTATCCAACAATAATGATTCCAAAAAGGTATAGTTTGTACTATCTGCAACCCGAAGTTTTGGCGTTAAGGTTAGAAACAGCAAAAACAGGTCAAAAGGTTAAATTTCAGTTGTACAGAGGTCAATTTTTAAAGTTGCTCCAATTTGGTTAAAAGTGGTGCAAATGATTGATGGAGCTCATAGGATTAAAATAAGGAATAGTTTTGAGTGTTTTAAATGCTTAATTACCAAAATTATCATGTTATTACTACTTATTGAACGAAGGGTTTAGTGGGTGAGCCAGGCATGTTGGTCGGTACCACCTGGGGGGGGGGCAAAGAGGCATTTATACCAGGGCTACCTCATACTATGACACACACAAAAATGTATGATGGCCATTCCGTAGGGGTAGCTTAAGCGATCTAGGGGCTCGCAAAACATTATACAGGGGTAAAAATTGAAAAGTGGTCCAATGTTGTTGAATTGCATACCAAAATGTTCATATGATCGCAAGGATTAAAAAAATGTATAGTTTGTGCTATCTCTGACCTCCCCTTAAGGAGTTATAAGCTGAAAACCGTTATTGTAGGTCAAAGGTTAAATTTTGCTTCTACAGGGGTCAAATACTAAAAAATGCTTCAATTTCAGTGGAAATGGTCTCACATTTTTTTGTAATGTCATTACAATTAAAATAAGGAATAGTTTGGACCATCTGCAATGTGAAATTAACAAGTTACGCACCTCATTAGTACTACCCCTATACCCCTATAGGGGCTGGGGTTAATTGTGGGTGTAACTTGGTAACTATACATTGTACATTGTCCGAACTATACCTTATTTTACTTGTGATTACATTACAAATAATATGAGACCATTTCCACTGAAATTGAAGCATTTTTTAGTATTTGACCCCTGTAGAAGCTAAATTTAACCTTTCACCTACAATAACGGTTTTCAGCTTATAACTCCATAAGGATAAGTCAGAGATAGCACAAACTATACATTTTTTTCATCCTTGCGATCATACGAACATTTTGGTATGCAATTCAACAACATTGGACCACTTTTCAATTTTTACCCCTGTATAATCTTTTGCGAGCCCCTAGATCGCTTAAACTACCCCTACAGAATGGCCATCATACATTTTCGTGTATGTCATAGTATGAGGTAGCCCTGGTATAAATGCCTCTTTGCCCCCCCCCCCCAGGTGGTACCTATAAGGCTACTTCAGACGGTCTGGCTCATCCACTAAAGAGATGGCCCTGCAATGCCACTGGTACTGAGACTGCCATAGAAAAAAGAATTCCCCAAATTATCGTCTTGAAATCCCAAGTGCCCGAATAGCGCAGATCATGTCCGCCCCCACCCCTCCGGTCCTGATGGGCCCTCCCACACGGAAACACCCAATATTCTGTACACGTTAAGTTTTAGAAAACCCTATACATAGTGCCGACGTCACAAATTATTTGAGGACTACAAAAAGGAATTTCCACATTGAGTGATCAGTCACAAAAAGCCGGCCAATCACCGACTCAAAGTGAAGAGCAGGAGCAGAATATCACAGGGTCCTTATTTGGGGAGTTCGTTCATGCCCGACTACATCTAAGGTGTGACACCTTTAGTAGTTAGTATGGACCCTCTACATTAGTGCAAGGTAGTTAGTGGTCTCAAATTATGGTGTCACTTTTTCAATAGAGGCCAATTTAAAGGCTCTATCAGTGATTTGCTAAATCAGAAAATCGAAAAACTCATCAAATATCAGATTGTGCACTTTTGTAATAAGTATACATATCCTAACATACCCTGAAAATGATAAGACCAACCTAATAAGGAAAAATCGGATATTTTAGTGATTGCTGACGGCACGGACAATGCATAATTAAATGGAGATTCATATTTATGAACACTGGTTTTGTCTTCCTTTTCTGTATTTTTTTTCAGTTGGAAAATAAACCTTATGAGAGTCATGCAGCCTTATCCTTTACCTTTTCACTATTTTGGATGGATAACTGATAGTGTCTTTAAGGTTACACAGGGGTCAAACTTTTAAACTACTCCAAACATGTTGAAAAATTTTTCATATTGTCTGTCTAGTCATAATAGTCTAGGAGCCATCAATCCGTATCTCGCTTAAAAAAGGTTTGACCTTACAGCCTCTGCTCTAAAATTTTTGACCCCATACATGCATAGTGTATATGTTGGGGGTATGAATAGTGATGTCGGATTAAATAAGCCTCTTGCGAAAAAATAAAAATCCAAGATGGCGTCCAAAACGGCCGCTTTTTACCTAAGAGCATGTTTTTATGTATAACTTTTGATTACAACCTCAAAAAATAGTGCCGCTTACGTCATTTAAAGGCCAATCAAATTTTCTACAAGATGATACCAATTTAGGCATAGTTTAAGGGTGCTAAGGGTAGAAAATTAGGTTAAAAACGCGTGTTTTTTTAGCATTTTTTTGAAAAAAGGACTTTTTCATATTTATATTTTCTTTAATATGGTCAAAACCATTATACCAATGCATTTGATATTTTTCACAAATTTGACCTGATATCATACGCAGATGGCATAAAAATATCAGGAGCATTCGATATACCAAAAGCAAGTTATTACGTAACAAAGTTCATAAAGCAGTTATTTGAGATTTAAGCTTTTTAAGTGCACTCTATAAAACCTATACAGAGTAACTCCTTGAACAAAGCTAGAGATTTGAAAATGATATTACATGAAATTGTGCAGTGGTGAATGAATGAATGAATGCAATCAATCAGTCAATCCCCAAAACAACCCAAGCGCGCAGAAAACACTTAAAAACACCTAATGAAAATCTAAGATGTCCAGGCAAACCAGACATATTGTATTGTGTTCCCTGCATGCTTGGATAATTGGGGGTGGGGGTGGGGTAAAATCCATCCAACATAATCCATCCCATGAAATGCACCTATAAACTGTTTAAAATATATATAGCTGTGCAGTACAAGTGGTCACTAAAAACGACCAATTCTCAGCCTTTTTTGGGGCACACACACATAGAAAGCCCCATCTCCAACTTGTACACGGTTCTGGGCACCTGGCATATAAAATATTTCACAGCACTTTGATGCTTCCATGTATACATATACAAAAATGCATAGATCACTTTTCCATTAATCAAAAAAAAATCCCCACAATGGCCGAAAATTATCCCTTCCTATAGTACGAAATCCCTCGGTTCAGTGCGCCCGAGCCGTACAATTATTCCATCAAATGCGTAAAAGCTATGCTGACCCTATTTAAAAGACTGCCATTTATGCTAAACGACTGGTAATTTTTTAAGCAATTATTTCTTCCAGTTTGATATTATGGAGAAAAGTATTAAATCTAGGAGTGCATTTTTCAATTTACACTTATATATGAATTGCTTGGCTAGCAATATGACATATTGCAAGTGGAAGATTACATATTTAAAAAAAAAAAGATATTTCCGTACTGTAACTAATGTCACATAGAGTTTTTCTCTTATTATTGACAACACCTGTATCCAAAAGGATTGGACGATCCTACAATGAAAAAATAGGTGCTCAAGAGTCTCGATATCATCACTACAAAAGTTAGTCATTATAGTCTATAGCGCCAATTTAAAAAAAAATTGTAGCAATAATTCTGTGAAGAAATTTGAAATGAAAGTTCGTAGTTTGTGAGTCTATTGCGGATCTACAGGGTAAGTAAAAGGAGTTTGGAGGAGTGGCGGTAATATCAAGAAACTTGTTTTTTAAGCAATTATTTTTATTCTTACTCCCCAATATAGCAAACAATTGGTCAACACCAGAACAATCCAAGGTGTCAGCATGAACATGTAATTAATGCTATATCTTTCCATTTTCTAGGAATGGCAGATATGAGTTTGTAATACTGGAACCAGTTTATATTGCTAGAGAATATGTCCTGCAGCTTTTTAACATTCAAAAATTCAAAATTATCCGACATGATGTCTTTTATATACACAATACCAGATCTAAACCAGTGTTTCCAGAAGAATGCCTTATTATCAATTTTAATAAAATAATTACACTAATCTTAAAACGAATGGTAGCCCAGCATTTCACAATATCTTTCACAAAAGGGTTCTTAATATGTTCTATTAAGAACTCAGTGTTCTGAAAATTACATTTAAATAGCAGATCATCTCCAAAAGCCTGAATTGAATTTATGAACAGCAATTTCCAATTAGCATCGTTGGATTTATCATAAAACCGTTTGATCCAGGCAATTTTAAAAACATTAAAAAATGATCTGCAATCCGGCATACATAAACCTCCCTTTGAACAGGTTAGGATCATAGTCATTCTCTTAATCTTATCTGATACACCATTCCACAAGAAATTATACAAAATACTATCAAGCTCCTTGCTATGGAGGGTTTAAGAATACTGAAAAAGGATATACAAGTTTAGACACAGCAAAAGTTTTGATCAATGTGATCTTATCCAATAGGGTAAGATTTCTCATATTCCCCATTTGCAGGGTTTTCTTTATATCAGCAATTCGCTTATTGAAGTTAACATCATTCATATTATGTTTCATATCATGGAAGATATGCATACCTAAATAAAAAATGGAATCATTTGACCAATTTTTCTGTCTAGCCTATAAATCATACTTTTATTATAGCTTATATGCAAACCAGAAAATACATGAAATACTGAAAATTTATCCATACGCTCCAATGTTTCCTGTCATTTGTACCGTCCTAATATATAATGGTGTCATCTGCATACTGACTTATTTTAATATCACAATCTTTAAAGTCACCACTGATACAAGAAGACGCTTT
>JAMKCH010086870.1:0-48914 GCA_023653785.1 Ophioderma brevispina | reverse complement strand
CAAACAGGAATACGTCTATCATTTATATTTCCCAAGCTAATTCAATACACCGTGCTCCTTAAAACAAAGTTCATACCTTGAAAATCCGCAGGGGAAGATACATCCCAAGTGGGGTCGATCGCCGTAGAATGGATGAGCTTAGACCATGTACGCCAACGCCCAATCAATTCCGGTTATAATATTCCCTCCACTACTAAGGATAACTAAGTGCGGCATAACGTAGATCCATGACATTAAACAAACATATTACAGAAATGTTAAAGGTATAAAGTCTATGAACCATGGACATTGCACACAGACAGAATTCTATTGGGGGAAAAAGGTGCGTTTTGATAACTCGCTTGAAAAAGTGTTTGCGGTGATAAGTTTTGGAGAACTTCGATGGTTTTTCTAAATATTTAAGTATGTTTGTTTAACGACTGCCTACTGTAACCGCCAATAAAAGATTGTAACATTTTCATGGTCATTGATTTAATGCGATTGATTTTTAACGATAAATAACCCTCCTATATAGACTTCGCACGACTCAAACACACCTAGCCAGCGTCTAACAAAGGATTCGCACCACTATTTTGAATAAAAGGTTTGTCCCCTCCTCGATTCTTGTTCCTAATTCTAAAATGAACTCGTTGGCTTGTCTATACAGTCCTAAAAGTTTTACCTCTCTAGGCATAATCTTAATTGATTTGGTCGACTGATGTTTTCCCACATTGTATCACAACTGAAACGGCACATGCGCGAATGCTTTAACTAACAGAAATCGGGCGAAACGGACCGTTTGTGTGGACGTATTTTCGCGACGTATTTGTTATTTACACATTGAAATTGCTATTGTTGTCCGTTTTCACATAGTGATGTATTTTATTTAACCTCTTTTTTTTCGGATATCTCAAATCAACGTGGAAGTTGATTAGTTACAATATATTGAGATAGCTTTCTTTTGGTAATTTTTCAACAGGTTTTAATTGAATATCTGGTTTTAATAACGATATGGAACCAAAATTAAAACGCAAAATCTTCAAGCCTTTTTTCTCGAAATGTGTATTTTTGCAAATACGTCAATATGTGGACGCGGGCCGATTTATTTTATCATAAAGATTGGGTAATTGGGCATCTTGCCTGAAAAAAAAATATTCATTGTGGTTGATGGTTTTCAGAATATTGTCACAAACAATGAATGCAGCACAACAGACCTGTCCGGGTATTTTCATTATGGAATGATAAGTACACATCAATTGTTTTTGGCAACCGTGCTTTTCAAATCTAACATAGCATGCTTGTACTAAATACCAGTTTTCTGTGGCTTGTGTCAGGGCGGGTTTCAAATCTAAAATCTACTGTAGCGTGCAGTTGTCTTAAAAGCAGATATCTTTCTTGGAACGAGAACTTTAAATTTCTCATAGTAATGACACCTTAATTTAACTACGAACGCCACAACAACGAACCTTCGCGGTTAAGATTAACTACCAAAGTAGTATCTATTACCTCTAAAAAATTGTACTAACCTGAGTATTTTGTTACTCTTTGGTAGTTACAAGTCCACGCGCTTTTGTTGAGTAAACTTGACACAACAAAGTTTAGTAGCAGTTTTTATTCTTCCTTGTAGTAAACATTTACGCAGTAAAATAATCAATATTGACTCAACATTTGTTGAGTAAAATTTGTTACTCCGCGTTAGGCTTGAACTCAAACAGTTTGCTGTGACTTTTTTACTCAAACAGGTTGATAAAACTTTACTCAATCCCAAGGAGGAATATTTTATATTGTATTTGAGTAGATTCCTTGCTCAACCGTTGAGTAACATGTTTTGACTCAACTGATGAGCACACCTGTTTGTCCAACGGTTGACAACAT
Source organism: Ophioderma brevispina (assembly GCA_023653785.1). Lineage (NCBI taxonomy): Eukaryota > Metazoa > Echinodermata > Ophiuroidea > Amphilepidida > Ophiodermatidae > Ophioderma > Ophioderma brevispina. The sequence goes on along the minus strand of JAMKCH010086870.1, from coordinate 47,060 downwards.
TAATTTTTCCCTCCTGACATTCATACTTTTGAATGCGGTATAAAGCAACCGTATTTCCATCAAACGCAACAGGTTTCTCACCCAGGGTTGAGTAAAATGGCTTGTTCATTACCGCTCGAACTTTTCAGATTTTTGAACTGATTTCGTTATAGAACTACTCTTTCAACATTAAAAGGACACAAGCAGATTTACTTAACTTTGGTAAATATTCTCGGTAGTTAAAAAATAACACAAAATCTACAAGGACCCATATTTTCATTACTTTTACCTTTTTTCTTCGAAGTCCCTGGTGTTTCAAAATTTGATATGATTGAGCAGCACCTGCACGTCGTGTAGTCGTAACCCGATGTACATGCACCAGTGAAACTATAGTTCATAATTTGTCAGAATTAATTGTACATACCATGCTAGCATAAATACAACCTATAAGTTTACTGAGCAATATAGCGAAATTCCACATTGAATCACCAGCGCTCACAGTATTACAGTCATCAAGTCACTCTGTGAAAAGTTGCCGAATTCATAAGCTTGATATCAGGAACCGTAAGACATAATCCGGTTCCGCGGAATCTCACCAACTTCACAATCAGACAAGTCATTGCATCACCACAAGAATGGTCAGCTGGCCAGCATTTCCGCGACACCCAGCTTGTCATCAGCCGTTGATATGTCCGGCGGCATTTCTTGGGCTGCACAGTGTATTGGGTCGTCACGTTGGCGTAAGAATCAGACTCAGACGGTGTCAATTTCTGATACCGGTAAGGCTGTGCGTCAAACTACTTTGTCACGCAACGTTGAGTTAGTTTTCACAACTGGGTTTCTCAACCTGTATTTCATCACAGTTTTTGCCCGGTGACGATAAACGAAATGTGTGTTTTACTCCATTCTGATTAAATCTTGACTCAACTTTTTTACTCAACACGCTTTTAACTCACCGCACTGAGTAAAAATAGTTTTGAGAGTGGTAGCCTGTGCAACTGCAATGGCCAAACAGGTTCCCTGGAGTGAGAGTAGTCCCAAGCCTTCTATCTGTACCTAGAAAACTGTTTGAAGCAAAGGGGACTTGGGAAAATGTCAACAAAGGACGAGCGGACGGCCTAGGAGCGTCATAACACCTGCGAACATTCAAGCAGTAAGACAGGAGCTTCGCACAACACACGCGCAAGCATAAGGAGAACCGTGTCGCAAATGTCCTCGCAGATCGTCATTTCTCTCAACGTTGTATTCAATGGCATCCATACAACATTTTGAGCCGCCAAAATTGGATGCAGGTGATCCTCAACGTAGGGTGGCGTTTTTGAAATTGGCTATTCAACAGACCACGGCGCTTCCTAAGAGAACTTGTTGTTGTTGTTTGTTGATGAAGGCATTTTCCAATGACTGGCTCAGTGAACTCTCAAATTGTGAGAGAGTAATGCGCCAAAAGGGAACCCTTCCAATGATTTGTGTCTTTTTTCCTGTTCTGACATACCCTCATGATCGCAGGAAAGTTCCAGTTAAGCGCAGCTTTACAGGTACAATAATCCAACGATTCTGTATTTTATTTCCATCTCAAGTTTTTCTGTAAGCATTCCTTTGAGGACAAAACGTTTAAACAAGTTTTGACAAAGAACATAAGTTGGTTTGAGAAAGGAGATTAGGAGGCAATCTATATCCGAACGACAAGTACCATCGAGAGGGGACTAAGTCATAATCTGCCAAACACCTACAACACGCAATTTGGAAGATACCTTGGCGATTCCATCCGCCACGGGTCGTGACTTGCCACCAACTCGATCAACAGTCGGCCTGATGATGCATCTTGGATGAGACGTTGATACTGTAGCCAGTCTAAAAACAATAGTAAGTCCAGAAGACTAGATTCAGCTATATTCTTATATTTTAGAAACCATAAACCAAATATGAGCTGTTAGGTCATGAGGTGCCCCTTTAAAGTACTAGAGCTTTGGGGCTAAATTAGTGACAACTTAAAGATTCCCATGAAATGCAAATAGAATGATGTGTGGTTTGTATCAAGTCTACAGGAGGGACCAAAAAGCATCAATATTTGGGTTGGTAATGACATCATTTGTTGGACATTGATTTTTCAGAGAGTAATCGAAACTTCCAGGTGACTGGTTTGAATCGAGTCAGGACACGACTGATAATCAGTTTCATAATGATTGTCACGGCTTGTATTCTTTTTTTGACCCTGTTATTGGAGTGGAATGTCCACAAATTTGGGTAGTTTTATCATCTCATTCCTGACCTTTAAAAATAGTATTTCTGCGTGGCGTTCTGGAATTGATTCAATACACCTTCGCTTGCTATTAGGTAAAGTGCTGAAACAGTGGCTATACACAATGGTAAAACACAATATAAGATAAACTGTTGGACCCTACCTCAAAGAACTATATAATTCATGGACACAGTGTCATGAATTAGTCCTGGAATGGAGGAATCCCACCGGCCATCTGTTTTGTAATTGTAAGAAATTCAACTGAAAAGAAAATCTAGTTGGGGTGTCCGTGACCATAGAGAGCAGAACTTATTTATCAGTAGATTTGTTTCTTATGCGGAAACATTTAGGTTAGCGGGGGCACCCATCGATTAATGTGGGCGGGGAATCCAGGAAGGGGGTCAATCCATAATACAGGGGAAACAATGAAAAATCTTGGATTGGGCGTTGGTACTTTTTCTGCACCCACCTTTTCTGCACCCACTTTTCTGCCACCCACTTTTTTCTTGCACCCACTTTTATGCCCCTAATTTATTTTAGTTTTTAATTGTAGAACGATATATCCATATCCACCTTATTTGGTTGTGGTTTTTTTGATCTTGAGTTGAAAAACCAAGTCTCGTTGCCAGGAAATAAATTAAAAGCACACAATTATAAAAACACATTTCAACCTCGTCCGTCCTGGTGCCAATAATGTTTTTTCATTTAATCTTTTAATACAGTCGTTTACTCCGTTTAGTTTTTACTGGACATAGGAATGTGCAGTCACAGTCACTTTTTTTAGTTTTTATTGATAAGCGACTGTAGAAAAAAGGACTATAAACCTTCTTGTTGGCCTGTGGATAATGGGAAAACCGTAGGATTTCGATCACACGGATTTCGATTTTCGATTTGTTGCACAGCTGATGCACAGATTGATATTGATACTGTATAAGGATATTCGTGATTTATCGTGGTTGTTTTGCTGCATTTTCACTCAATTTGGTATCAACTCAAGGACGCATGTCAACAATCGCAATGGAAGATTTTGGAATCAGGTAAGTCCTTATTTTGTGTACATTTTTGTGGGCGATATTGTACGAGACTCGCGTTGGCCTTATGGTAATGTGTGATACGACGAAATGTTTTTGTATATTCGCGGACGAGGCTGCAAATTGTTGACAATATATCGACGAACATAAATAAGGTAAAATGTAATTTACGCCTACTAATCAGTCAATTAAAATTGACGTTATAAGGTGATTGGAGTATGGGTGTTGGTTGTACATTTTTTTAATAGTCGGGTCAAAAAAAACTGGGTGCAGAAAGTTGGTTACAGAAAAAATGTTGTCACAAATGTTATTACCCTTGGATTGTTGTAAAAAGAGTAACAAGTGTACGTCGTGTTGCAAGGATTAATATAAGACAAAATTCGTCAAATGTCAAGACTACCATCACCAACGATTATTGCTCCACTTGCGTTAAAAATGCGCTCAATTGTCATTACCTTCATAGAAGACAAATCTACCACAACGTCAACAACTCATCGGATCTCTCTGTACAGGAGCTTATCGTTGTTGACTCGTTATCAACCCACAGTTGGTATGCAAATTTAGGCATAACGCCCGGCGCAGTGTTCACGTTTAGAACTCTTGAGTAAACGCAAGGACATCAGGTGCAAACTGTAAAGCAACAACAAAGCAAAGCTACGTTTGCTTAGATTGTGCTAAAAAATACTAGGAAGATTTTTGCCGAATGGGGACATTTTAGTGTTATCAAAGTGAGAATAATTACGTTCCTCTATACACGATACTAATAAGTTCATAAGAGATTTCGTTGGGAACGGCCGATTCAAACATGTTACAGAGTGGTTCATCACAAATCAACAACGATGAATCCATGCGTCCGCGTATTTTTCTCCCGCGAGGATAATCCGAGCTAGGAGAAAAATACGCGACCCGCATCGAGGATGCAGAGCGTTGATTTGTGATGACCACTCCGTAACATGTTTGAATCCCTAAATGATGCCGCTGCTCTCCCGTGACGGAATACCGCCAGATGATCCAACTAATAAGTCTTTGACATATCTACGTCGGTTACAACCCATCTTTGTATCATTTTGATCGTTACCATTTTCTCCTGCCGTTTCTGTTCCTGTCCAGTCTCATACTGTTAAATTAAGCACTATAAATCGTCCTGCTTCTTCTATATAAGCACCCTATTAAAGGGGAACAACCAATAATGGATCAAAACTCCTCGACCCGTACCAAGGGACCTTTAGTATTAGATGGAAGGAAAGACGTACGTGCATAACACGGTTCCATGTTAGATTGCTGTCCCCAAAATAGCAATAGGTAGATTGGAGTGGAATAAACCAATTCCCAAAAGGAATTGGGACTCCATTATAGCCATCAAGCTTTTACAATATCAATTTATATATTTGAAATTGTGAAATTAAATTCCACAATGTCGGGTTCTAGGAAACGTTAAGTCTAGTATGGCCACTGTTTATGGACCTAGTTGCACGGAACCTTACTTAATTCTAGCACAATCATTTCACCGATTTCACCGGAATTAAATTCTAACCATTACCAGCGTAGATATCCCGGATTCGACAAAAGAGGCATACTTCATTTAACCATTGCTCAATGAACCCCGTTCACACATCATATTTTGCGGTTTTGTACCTTAAATCCTCCAAAATCTGCTGCAAAACTCACTCTTTTCATGTCATGTTTTCGTCTTTTTCACACTGAGGAAAAAACAGCACGATCGATGTATTCAAATTGGGATGTTCATTACAGAATAGGGGTGTGCTGGCGAATGTGCACTAACACACTATTGAAAGTATGTTTGTGTTTTCATTCAACAAAATTCCGAAAATACATTTTTTATTAATAGTCAAGTATATGGGCTCATATTTATTTTGAGGCAATAATACGCCGTCGGTAAGGCAACCATTGCTCATGTACACACGTCTACCTCTATCTAAATGCCTATCCCGAAAGTGATCAGAAATCGATTACGGCAGGGCATTAAACGCTGTTTAGAACCGGCTCTCAACCAATCACAAAAGTGGAAATCTCCTAATGATGTGTGAACAAGTAATAGTCACTATATACCCCTCACCGCAAACAAAGAATGGCCAAATAGGCATGTAAATTGCACTCTACAACATTAGGAAACTAACGCTTATCTCAGATGAACTAGTTTTCAATTTTAACTGTTTCGTGTGTGAAATAGCAATGTTTTAAGGGGATTGACGTGTTTGTTTACGCGCAGGCTGCTTTACACCTTCAGAATTCTGTTTAGAGCCCAGTCATCGACAAATGGAAGAATTAGCTGTGAGATGCGAAGGTATATGCGCAGATACCGCGGATAACGTGCGTTTGTTGCGTTTATTTAAAATCGCGCATATCTACGCTGCGTTCCTGCTTTGCCTTGCATGCCGAATGTGGCGCGGACTTTTCTTGCAGCCCATTTGACGCCCCAATGAAAACATGTCCAATTTCATTGGTTTTCGGGCGGGTAATGGCAAAAGTAAGTCGTTGACCCTCATTTTTTATTTCAATAAATTTTGAAAACGACTCGGGACCTCAACAGATTAGAAAATACAAAATTTTATCGAGAAGATTTTATTTTGTAGGCGATCAATGTCAACTTTTGACTTTTTCCCAGAGACTTGCGTGGTTTAAAAAGTGACAGATACTATTTTTTTGTTTTGGCGATGCTCGAACTTTGCGATAAAGGGACGACTTTGAGAATAATCCATTGTATTTAGCGCTAATTTTTGACACATGGAATTGGTGGGATTTCCAAGATAAAATTCGTATCTATCAAAATTCCTAAAAAATTTCGTGGTCTGAACTTGGGTTATGTCAGTATTATAATTTTAATTTCCACGGTTGTAGTAGGTTGACTGTTGTGTTTGTTTTTAAAGATCATATAATTTGTTTTCTTAATATTGAGACGACCAGTTGTTAATTTGAACCAAATAGAGATTCCAATGAGTCTTCGTTTAATTTGATTCCAAGCATTTTGGGTCTTCATGAGAAAAAAGTATATTGGTATCATCGGCAAAAAATTATGAAGTGAAGATTTTTGGAGCAAAAGAGGAGATCATTATATATTGGAGGAACACAAGTGGACCTAAGATAGATCCTTGAGGTACTCCACAAGTTATTTCAGTAAGGGTTGATGAGTTTTGGTTATAGATTACAAACTTTTTCTGTTTGAAGATAGTCTGCGATCCAGTTGTTTGCTAGACCTCGGAATAACATATTTATGAAGTTTCTGAAGTAGTTATTTTATTGAATTTATGGTATCGAATGCTTTACTTAGATCAAGGAATATACCCACAGTGGAGAGTTTGTTATCAAGATTTTCAGTTATTCTAGAGTACAGGTCATTGATGGCCATATATTGGGGGATCTCTTTGGGCGGAGGAGGAAACCAAACTGATGAGGACTTAAAATATTAAAGTCCGAAACAATAGATTCGATTGTACATGATCTTTTCGAGAATTTTGGATAGGGATGTTAAAATTGATATAGGCTATAATTTCCGAAGCTGTGCTTGTCATCGGTTTTATAAATGGGTATGACCTTAGCTATTTTTAGATGAGACGGGACATTACCGTGGAAAGCGAGCAATTGAATATGTAAGCAAGGATGTCATTGATTTCTGGGATTATTGATTTGAGGAGGTTAGTGCTAATCTCATCGACTTCCGGTACTGTAACTATATCATAAAGGCTGGGATCGAAACTGACGAAAGCAATAAAACCAGTCAGTCTAGAAACACTAGAGGAATCGGTTTAGAATACCGTATGCCATTGCTTAGGGGGTAGGGATTATTAAATATTATCGCAGATGGACACCTGCAATGATAATAAACATTTTTTTAATCAAAACAGATAGAAATGAGGCAAAACAACGGCTGTCGGGCTGAATGCCACAGCGATGCTGTTGTTATATGTGTGTAACAAGCAGGACTGTATTCAAAAAACAAATTCTGTAGTGTCGTATCGAATGGTATTTTTACGGGTCAAAGGTCATTTCCAGAGACATTATTACTGTCAATATTCCTGAATGAATTTAGAATATTAATGATAGGGACACCAACAATGGCGTGAAATCTGCATAATTATGCTAAATATAGAAATTTGCAATTATAATACATAGTAACGAGACAAACATAAAAATTTGTCAAGCTGAATGCCACAGTATACTTAGGTGATAGGTGTGTCGTAAGCCCGACTGTATTGAAAATATAACATCTCTAGTGTGTCCAAGAATGACATTTTTAAAAATGGCACAGTGAATTCCACATAATGAGCGCGGATTTTCAAATATAATGGCCTAAATCTATCAATTCATTACAAAGAGTAATGTATAATTAAAAAGCAGAGTTCAAGCTCACGACCTTTACTTTTGCTTTTACGGCCTCCACAACACGAGTCAGTGGTGTTCTTGACTTGGCTCTTATTAAGTATTCTCATCAAAATCGTCTTCTAACTATCAAATCCGACCCCGAACCAAATTTGTCAAAACAAACCACAACCCATGTGACTGTTACATCTCCTTATGGCTAGCTGATTACAAAATACTTCGCTGTATTCAAAACAATTCGTTGAGGCGTAACATTGTAAAGCTCTTCCCTTTCAATGATTGCCATATTCCAATTGAGTTTTGAACCTTGAAATCCAATTATATCCCTTTCTCAAAAGTCGACTCATTTATTTTGTTACCCCTATTGTAATAGCCTTTTCAATAAAGTCTAGACTTTACAACCGACCCATATAAGCAAACTGGGCATTAAATGTTTTTATTGTAAAAAAAATGTATTAAATCATAGCTAAGTCATGAAAATGTACAGAAGACGCAATATTTTTAACATATTTAAAGGTTTAGCTTCTTTTTTTTTGCTCGACGTTTTATGTCAATTAAAGAATAAGGAGTAGGACATTATCAGAAATAGTGTCTTGTTCAGGCGCGGGTTTGCCTCGTATCGCGCTTGCAAGGCGATCCCCGTAAGGAGGTAGTGGGTGGGGGGTGGGGGGGGGGGGGGGGCTCCGCTTGCAAGCGCACACGAGCGCACCACGCCTGAAAAGACACAGTATTTCTGATAAGGTCCTGCTTCTGATCTAGTATAGTTTGATATTTCAGATATTTAGATTCCCGTGGGAATTTTGGGGCTCAACAATTTGATTTTATTGCTAACTTTGTCAATTTTGGGGTGCTGATTTCAAAAAAGTTATGTGCAATTTTTTTTTTCAATCCACGCCTTCAGTCCGCCATTTTGCATTTCAAATGGCCGCCCTTTTCTTATATTTTTTGTCCTATATCTAGGCTTATGAGCCAACTTAGAGGGAGTAAAAATGGTGGCATACCCATGTTTGTGATACCAGTGATTCCATTGAAAGCATTATCTTACTTGTACGCGATTTTGTTTGGCCGCCATCTTGAATTTTAAATGGCCGCCATTTCAACTACTGTTTATGTCCTGTATCTCGGCTTATGAGCAACTTATCAATATAAAAATGGTGGCAAATACCAGGTTTATGATACCAGAGATTCTTACAGCATTGCCTTGCTTGTAACTAATTTGGGTTGGCAGCCATCTTGATTTCAAAGGTCGCCTTTTTCAATTTACAGATTTACAATTTGTCCTCATATCTGGCTTGTGCTAACGTATAAAAGTGAAGTGGTGGCAATACCCATGTTTTGATACCAGCAGGGATTCTAGTAAATCATTTCATTATTTGTATCTAATTGGTTTAGTTCGTCATCTAGATTTCAAATGGCCGCCATTTCAATTTAGCTTGTCCAGACGGGAAACTGCCGATCTTATAATTCGTTATCCGTAAGCTAATTAGACTCTCATTCATAACAGACGCAGTGCGACTGCACCTGCGCCGGCGCTTTGGTAAAGTTACGGGCGGGATAATTAAAGACATTATGGCATTGCGTAAGACTGCAATGGGGCCTGCTCTAGGATGGAGCTTTTTCATATTTTAGTTAAATCTGATAATGTTGGTAACAATTAGAGTGCTTAATGTGATTGAATACTCCCGTATACTTATTTTTCCGCCACTTAAGTTTTAGCTTTGGTTTGAAATCAGACTTTCAATAATTATGAGTAAATAGATCCACGAAGACGTAGGGGTGGAGCACTTGGGACCAGAGAATTGGTAAAAGTGATGGAGAACTACAATGTCTTCGATCACCTTTCTCCGCGTACTGAAAAACTTTTTTTCCGCTAGGCCTACTGCAAAGCCTTGATCTACTTTTCCGCGTACTACATCCAAAGTGTTCAATTAAATTTCTCAACGGAACCTAGCATCATGTACCATCATGGAAACAGATTTGTTAAGGAGGAGACCTCAACTGATTATACTGCCCTCAACAGCCACAGTGCTTTGCCTTTCCTCAAGGGATTCCACTTTTGTTGTCGTTCCTCATCACAAAGCTGCATAACACTCTTCTTGACTTGCACGATAGAGCAATGAAACTGCAATCATCAACAGGAAATACCACTGGCTGAAGAGTTGGTGAGGTCTGCTTCTTTTGCTTCACACGTCATCTATCGCAAGGTCTCTTGAATCCAAGCACTGAACTGGTCTTTAGTATTCACCAATCCCATCGCATCCATCCAATCTGTACTGGAAGTGTTTTAAAACGTGGTGTAGAGTACCCAATGTAACCGATATCATGGTCTACTATATCTCCTCTTTGGAAGCGAACTTTGCACTAGAAAACTTTGTATACCATGATCCTGAAATGTCACGAACTCCCAATAGGCTTCATATGAGACAAGAAGATATTGTGGGTGTCTTTGAAGAGGAAAAGTCAATCTTCAGAGCATCAGATCTGAGCTGAACTTGGTCAAGACCTTCCGGCGATGGCAAGGCATTCTTTCTGGGTTATATGAAACAGGTAGAGAGTCCCTACTTTGATTCCACAAGTAGACAGGGAGGTGGAGCTTGGTCTCGGGCCCTTGGGAGCAGTCATCCTTACTTTGGCTCCTGATCTACAAACTATCACCCACTCGAACTTGTACCACCTGTTCTTGCCGAATAAAGTTTAAGTGTAAACCCTTAAACCCCCCCCCAAGAACTTGGGAAGCTCTAAATCTGGTGATTTTCGTTGGGTGACTATGTCAGGCATTCCATTGCACCAATCTGTTCGTGGACCGAAACATTTGAACAGCTTATCAGTTTTCTGTTAGCCGCAGATCACTCCCCTTTTTTTCTCCTCCGAGGCCTTCTTCTAGATCCCAAAGCAAGAGTTACTTTGTAGCAATGTCATTGATGATTCTAACAGGGAACCACCAAGTGACTCAGGTAGACTTAACACCGGCTGATACTCAAGCGGGTTGAGATCAATAATTTGTGCATTATAGACGCCATGGCAGTTGTTCGAGTTATCAATAGTTCGCGCAATGGTACACCGCTCTTATTTTGCCAGCACCTTTGTTTGAATCACCATCCGTAAGATTTGTCTCCGGGTATGGTGAAGGATGTGATATCTTCGACAGCTATTATTGATAACTCACATAAAGCTCAGACACATGGCAAAAGGTCTGCTGGCATTGATCCCGTCAAGTTGACAATCATATTTCGACTAATATAAATTAGTAGCACTGAACACCCTGCTGTCTCATATTTAACAAAGTCTCAAACTGCAGATTAACGTGATGAAAGCTATAATACTACTCCATTAATATGAAGATAGCAGCAAGAACTTAGTTGGCATCCTCACGTATTCAACAACTAGGGTGTAAAATGGCCCCCCCAAATTGTGAGCACTCACTTGAATCAGCAGACACCTTGATGTTTTCCCAATGCATGTACTTAATGCGTCCAAGACTGACGGAGACACCAGGGAATAGGTATATATTCGCCAGACACTGATGTCTTCATTTAACCTCATAAGATTTTTGTTCAACCAACAGCCGTCCAGGCGAGCTTCACTTCAAGCACGGGAAAAGTAAAATTAAGCGGCATACATAGTGACAATAACGTTCAGGGTGTCAGCTTTTGGAAGCGAAAAATATAGGTCTATAGTCCCTTCACGCTTTAGATAGCTACTGATAAGGGGGGAAATTTGCTGGCATATCTAATAGTAGGTGATGGATAAAGCCTAGATTCAGCGTAAACGCAACTGGGTGTATTCCAATCAATTAGTTCGTGAAGGATAGTTTCGACCTAGACCGCATGTGAAATGTTCTTGAAACTTTTTGTGCCTGGTGTATGTCAAGAACAGCCAATGCGCACATTGGCCAGAACAGCACTCTGTACATGCATGACTTTGGGTAACACAATTGATTACACCTACAAAGTCCAGAAGCGCTATCCTGACTCATCGTCATCATCTGTCGTCCGTAGAAGGAACGGCGAAAGCCTGAGACAAATATGTTACCATTTTGCCTTATCCTTCATGAGTTGTTGGTTTCACATGCATACAATCCAATTCTTTGCATGACAACTAAGTTTCCTGCCATGGCTAGTTTTTCTTCCTCCAGTGGTGGTCCAGAAATCAGGAGAGATAGGTTGGGTCAGTTAACCGCATGCAGGGACCTGCAAACTGGAGACGTCTCTTTTAATGGTTTCTGATAGGAGTACATCTCCATATACCTCATTGTTGGAATATGATCTCTCCAACTATGTTAAGTACTCTTCTAAGAGTTGTATATACCAGCCATTATCATGTCCTCAAGCTTTTGGGTAAGGGTCGCATTCTCCATAAAGTGTTCAAAAAAGTCGTTTTAGTGTCGCTCACAGTCAGGCACAGTTAAAGCTTGTTTTGGCCCTTTAAGAATGATGTTTATGAATATAAAATTATACTAGGAGTTATGGTTTTTCAAAATTATCGCGGACTATATGTTGTAAACCTGATGATAAAGTACAATCAATAAGGCTAATGAATGCCTAAATTAAACTTCTTGCTTTTCTTTCGCCATGGTCGCCAGCCCCAATCCGTTCTTTTAAAATGTGTCCCCTGCTCGTTATCACAAGAGCGCACATATCAACACATATTGCATGCTTTTATCAGCCTCTATTATGCACAATTGTTCAGTAAACATGATAATAGTTGTTAGATTATTAAAGTTTCGCAGAGTTCTCTGAGAGCATGTCGCCATTATTGCAGACACATACTTCCGATAATTTCGAATGGATACAAAATTTTGCTAAAATAACTGAATACCTATGTTCCAATATTTGATAAATCACGAGAAGATGTCAATGTTATATATACATGTTGTGCATAAAAATCTGGTTTCAACGTAAACAATTTCCAGCCCTAGTAATGAAGAAATCCCTCATGTTACGTTCATACCCGCGACAGATACGTTACCTCCCTGCTGCTACGCTCTTGCAATATGGCGTGAAGGCATAAGGCGAATACTACAGACCATGCTTTTAGTATGAAGGTAATACCTCTAACGTTAGAGACTAAGTCAGTGCAGCACGTACTTTCATCAAGAAAACACGACTAAGAAAAATGCACTACAGATACCGTTACGGTTAACGGGCAGATCTTCTTAAGTGTTAAACGTTGCAATATACTAAAAGATCGGATATATTTGTAAGATCACCCATGCTTGTTCCGTGTTCTAAGAATCTTAAAGTTTACGATTTTCATTGATTTTCAGGACTTCCTTAATGTTGATATTTCGTCATGTTGGCAGACCAAACTTTGAAGCAATTTTAACGGAGCATGGCCTAATGTCCAAGTCTCAGCTCCATAGCTGAGTATACTCTTCTACAACCTGCCCTAAAATTTAAGTTCTATCCTGACTAGTTACTGGGTAATCCATGTAGTCATGTAACATCATGTATAACTAATGGTTTCAATACGCCTTATTTTTTTTTCTTGTGATGGAATGCAATATATATATATATATATATATATATATATATCCTCTTCGCATTAGTCAAGTTTTTGTGTCTCTCAAAAAGGTAATAACATGATAGTATGAACTCTTTGCTTCACTAAAATATTATTGATTAATGTCCTACCCTCAATAAAGTTTCGCGAAATCACGCAGTATGGTGAAAATAATCTCATGATGAAAAGACAATCCCAGCTCAAATTAGGTTTTTTCAAGGATGTGTTTAAAATAGTAGAATCTGTAATTTATATACTGATATACGGGGTTACATTCATTGACATTACATTAATTAATGAAAACTAACAATTGTCCTAGTGGCGGCCATTTTGACATCTCATGGCGGCTGAGTTTGAAATAATGGGCATGCAGTGATTTTGGGATTTATCATCATAGTACATGCAATGCTACCTTTTAGACTGCTTATACTTTATGCTGAGATTTTACAATCAAGTTGTATAGATATGGCGGCCATTTTGAAATCCAAGATGTCGGCAAAGCTAAATTAGATACAAGTAAGCCAGTAATCCCTATCACAAACATGGGTATTGCCACCAGTTTTACTCTTCACTTGCTCACCACGCCAAGCTTAGAGGACATAACATAACATTAAATTTAAAATGGGCGACCATTTTGAAATCAAGATGGAGCCAAACCAAACTCAGTTACAAGTAAGACGGTTGCTTTCAATGGATCCCTGGTATCACAAAAAGGGTAATGCACCAATTTATTCCTCTAAGTTGCTCCTAAGCCGAGGACATAGGACAAAATAAATACTTTAAAAATGGCGGCCATTTTGAAATCCAAAATGGCGATTGAAGGCGTGGTTTTGTTTGAAAAAGGCACCTAAGTTTTTTTGTAACAGCACCTTAAAATTGACAAAGCTAAGCTAATAAATCAAATTTGGCCACAAAAATCACACGGGGGGAAACATAACAAACTGTACTTAAAATTCTTTAAATAATATTAAGGTCTCTCGTGATTATTTTTTTTCCTCACTTACAGGGGAAGAAAAAAGAAGAAAATGGTTTTATGTGGTTGAAAATTTCAGAGGTGCACAAAGTTAGATCAGGAGCAGGTATTTAGCAGCTAGCGATGGGTGCCAATGATTGTTGTAAGAATTCATTAAACTATTAGCATATCAGTTAGTATCCGAAATCTTTATTTTCCGTGTTGTAGTTGAAAGAAATCCGGTAATTTTGTCTTTGTAATTCCTACCAAGAGGTTATTTAAAACTTGCAACATTTTTTTCATGTTGTTTTTATGAGTATTCATTTCAATGAAATATATGATTTTTTGACACCCGTAGGAGTAAATTGAGTTGATTTCTAAATTATGTGTAATTTTATAGTTTCTGTCAGTGTCGGTGTTGGCCAGATGGGCCTTGTAGAGTTTATGCTGTAGTTTTAATTGATTGGATGATTCCACTCGTAACCCAGGGTTTTTGGGTATGTTGCCGATTTATATTTTAATTTCCTTATTGGGGCCAAATGAATGTTCAGTATATCAATAAGTTTAGTGTTAATTTGTTATACGCTATCTTCAAGGTCAGTTTTCTGCCGGTTAACAAAATACCAATTAACAAGTGATAGGCCATTTTTGAAGGGCCTAGGATATTGGCGGGTTTAGTTGACGTTTTTTATTTACGATGACGAAGAATTCGGAACGGCGAAGATTGCAATTTTGTGATAGTAAATGTGGGGAAATGATCCGAAATATCTGTGATGAGACACCCGAATTTATTGTTTTTGATTCATTCATGGGTTAACAATTGTTTGTCAGCGTAATGACACGCTAAGTTGTTTGGGAATATTAGATTAATTTGTTGGTCGATCTATACATGGGTTAAAAATTGTTGGAATAGAGCTGATGATGAAATTAGTGACTTTAGGTTTAGACTCGTATTTAGTAGGTCTAGGTTGAAATGCCCATTTAATAACAACGCTTACTTTTCCTTGGAGACGAGGTTAAGAACATTATCAAGCTGGGAGAGGAAGTGTCGAAACAACAGATTTTCGGGTTTATAGATGATACCATAATATATTTAGAGTTATTCCCCCGAGTTCCAATGAAAACTGAGTCACAATTGTGCAATCAATCTTTAAATAGTCTTTTTTGTACTGGAGTTAGATTATAAATAAGGAGCACCGCCACCAGTCCTATTCTCTCTATTACAATTTTCAACTGTCTACCCTTCAGATCGATCAGATGAGCGTCACTCATCGACCTAAACCACGTTTCAGTAAACCCTTATACTCGAAATGGTGTTCAATCTAGAAACATAATTTTGTGCTATCATTGGTCATGCTTGTTCAAACTACGGACTGTTTGTGAAAAAGTGAAAAGTTCACATGGTTTACTAACGGATAACATATTGATGTTGGTGCTGTCGTAATACGCACACCATTACTCAGATTATTGTCGATGTTTGCATCCATCATCTGTAGTTGACGAATGGGAATTTAACATGCTGTCATAAAAACAAGGATTAATCTAAATCAATCTACTCGGACCAATCAACCTTGTGCTGAAGGACAAAACAAGACGATTCAGGTGCCACGAATTAACTATAACCAAACAGATAGCAGATGCAAATATAATATAATAAGGCAAGAGGTTGGAATAGCATTATACAATAATTGGCATACTTCTCTTCTAACCCTTCGCATCGATGATGGTTTAGAGCGCCCTCAGTTTTCACCTTCCGTAACCCACCCCTCGTACTACCACTTTGTTTAGCCCCCCATTAAAAGTGCGCCCAACAGCCTTTATCTTGATGTATGCTGTTTGGGTATAGGTAATAGGTGACGTGTTTGCGCGTCTGTTGGTAGAATCTAACTGGGTGTGTGTGCGTCGTTTAACAAGTACGTACGAATTAATATGAAGAAGTGTTATTGTTATTGAAGGACGAAATATGTTATTGTTTATGCTGTTTTTAATTGAAAGGACATTCCATTTCCACCGTGGTTGTTGTTAGGAAATATGTAATCGTTTTGTGATATTTTCAGGTTTTTGTTAAAGGCATATATAGGCTATGTTTAATCGTTGGTCCCGTGTACGAAGTGTGGTGCGGGTGTAGGTTACAAAAGAACCGTAATTTGACGGATCCCGTGTGTGAGAAACTACGGTAAACTGCCTTGTGGATTTTACTGGCAAAGCACAGTGAATTCTCATACTTATGCAATTCACGGGCATTTTAACTGAAAATTTGCTGCGCGGAAATGCCCCGTATTGACCAAAAAACAATTTCCAAACAAACACATTTTTTGGCGATCTGGAACTCTTGCCCATTATTGTTTATAACAAAACTCATGAATGCTAAAAACTAAAAACACGGGGTGAGTCACAAATATCATTTGATGGGAATTTGTTAATGCATCCGTAGTAGACCAAGTCTTAGCGTATCTTTTTAAAAAAACAAGTTGAAGGGAATGTCCATTTAAAATGTTTATAACATACTCTATTTTATCACCCGTTATTTTTCCTTAAAACCATTAGTATTATTACAATAATAATAATCAATAACACATTTTATATAGGCGCTTAATCACCGATAAACACCATCTCAAAGCCCGTTGCCAATTATTATTATATATATATATATATTTATTATTATTATTATTATTATTATCTACGGGGGGGCGCGGACGCCGGTTTTAGGAAATCGCTACCATCATTTTCATGCTGCTCAAAGACTGTCTTCAAAGCTCCCCCAGATTTCGCTTGGTCCACGAGGATATGAAAGATTAAGGCTGACTCAGAGATTGCCAGAATGAGGCGGCCTCAATTTTCAAAGAAATCGTGTTTTTGCAATATGCCAAAAATCATGAAAACAGGCATTGCTCTTCTAGTCTTTAATCTCAGAATTCTTGAGGCTTTTGCCCGTCACTTTCCTACAGTAATTGTCTTTTCGCAGATACAGTTATTAAACATTACGTGGACCGAAAAAAAAATACATTTTTTGCAGTGTGGTTTGCACGGCATGCATGCATATTTGGAATACTAGTAAACCGTGGGTAGATATATATAGGTATAGGGTAAATTTTATATGTTGAAAACTCCCGCCATTGATTTAACCCCCAATCAGTCATTTTTGTTTAAATTCCAATGCGCATTTTGTTTCTAAATTGCTATAACAGGGGTGTTAAGCAAAGAAAAAAAAAAAAAAAAACACAACTGTATTACTGTTCTTTGTGAAAACGACCACTATAACATTCAAAAACCGTCTTGGTCAGAGATTTGTTTATACATTCTTAAAGAAATCGTTGATAGTTGTCTTTAATTGTAAAGCCCAAATATTCAAGAATCTTACAAAATAAAGTTCAAACAAAAGAAAAACATTCATATTTTTACTATCGACTGTTCAGATGTTTTTTTCTATTTACACAAAAATTGGCAAAATTAGTAATTTTAAGGCCAAAATGTTAAGGCCAAAAGACACGAGCAGAAAATGTGTATGTTTTGAAGATACATTGGAGAAAACACATTTCAGAACCAACCCCTACAGAATCATATTTGAAGGTTTGTTATAATAGGCCTATACGAAACTAAATTGAAGGCAAAAGATAATGAATTAGCAATGAAAAAACGGTCGAATTGCTTGGTCTAATAGCCGGTATTGATAATGACAGGCGAATTAGACGAGCAATGAACGAAACGAAAATTAATGACGCAAGTTGAAATACGATGACACAAATGTGAAATCAGAATAATGACATTGGTTTGCCCTTTCAGCGATTCAATATTTTACCGACGAATTCCAGTTGTGTGTTTTATTAAAACAAGTACAACGTGCGAAATACTGGAAAACTATTACAATGATTACCGGTAAATATGGAACCTATAAGAAATGGTTTGCCGGTCCTTTTTATAATGTGCATAAATGAAGGGAAACATACTCTAAGTATTTCGATTTGTATAAATACGTATGGTGTGACTCTAGCAAAATTAGAAACAAGCTAATATGAAGAAGATAAGTTTGTGTTTCATTATTTAGGAAAAGATATAACATCTGATTCGTGTTATGTAAGACATGTTTAGCAATGGCAAATTTTGTCCAAATTTCTTACTCTCATTTATTCAACATGTTTAGCAATAAAAATAGCTGTAGATATGCGTGTTATCTTGAACATATTAATTTTCAAATAAGAAAGTTTTCAAATTAGGTTTAGTCAGGTTTAGAATTATAAAATGTGCAAATAGCAACGAAATATCATATATCCTGCGATTAAGTTCAATTTAGAATTATCATGAATTATACTAGTACCTCAATTTCATTGGTCAGGAATTTGTTTGTATTGTAAAAAAAACGCAGAACTGACATAGAAATGTTGCTATGAGACAAGTCAATTCGAAATTAAAATCGTCATATTGGGATTTTAACTCATTACGCTGAATTTGGAATTTTGTGAATCATTCGTGTGTGCAGTATCTGTTTTTTGGGGGTGGGTGATTTGTTCCTTTTAAACAATTATTACAATAGACAAAATATTTAAGGATACTCTATAATAGCATAACATTAACATAACATTACGTAACATTAAAATGATTTGAATTATGTAATTAACCAGTACTATTTCATTTATGTATAAGACAATCTTCTATAGTTATTCATATTGTTAATAACAGCCCTCACAAATGAAGGGATTTAGGGTTGGGCACCTCAGAACGGAACAGGTTTACGAACTTCCGGAGAAATATTTCTTCCCGGAAGAATGTAAGAAACTGCAAAAAAAAGGTTGTCTTCCAGTTGCTTCAAGAACAAAACTGGGAAGACAATATTAGCCAAATGTATTGAACAATAAATTACAAACATTCGTCTGTTTGCGCAATCATCAACCTTACAGGACAAACAATGTTGTAAAAATCTGTTTTTTTTAAATTATTTAGAAGGGTATCCTTGCAGGTATATAGTATTTGTTCACTTTTTGTTTTGTCTTCAAAAAATTATATAGATGATAATGGTAACCTATTTTCAAATCTTTCTTAATGCACGTAGGTATATTTCTTTATTTAGATAAATTATCACGATTAAAATTGCAGGTGTAAACATTTAAAAATCTGATCGCCAATTTGTTAATTTTAAAATACAAACATAAAAGTATAGCGACCATTAATTGTTGTTTTAAATGTGTGTGTAATAAAGGTCGAAAGGAGGAGGAGAGAAGGGCTCCCATTTTTCCCTAATAGTAGTACCTCCACTCTTTTTTTTTCCCCAAGAACCTGGTTTATTTTCAGGGAGACTATAAAATTTACTTTTAGCCATGAAGACGTTTAAGCCTTTACAAAGAATTTCTTGCAAACATCCTGAATATTTTATCTCTGGTGTAAAAAAAAGCCTCATAATATACACGTATTATGTATTTGTTATTATTGGGGTACGTGGTTCATTGCGAGTTAATTATGCAATAGAGGGGTGGGGGGGGCGACCAGAATGGCTATTTTAAATTCAGTAGATTCAATCATTATATCATATAAAACCAAGAATGTACAAATTTGCATTAACACAGAAGGATTTGTACCAACAGAAAACCTGTTTTTCCAAGTGAAAAAAAAACACGGGTTTTCCAACCTCTGGAAGAAACTGGAAGACCTTGGAACGGATGATGGATTTAGGTGGTTAAGGAACATTAGTAGACTCTGTGGCCCTAAATTATGGGACTAGATCGAAGGCACCTCAAAATGAAGTGGTTTAGGTATTAAATCCATATAACTATGTATAAAGGTGCCACGTGATATTTCAAAGCACTGGAATTCTTATAAGTGCAAACAAAATGTAAGGTTGATTAGCTTAGTTTCAAAAACATGCAACATAAATACAGGTCGAATTAGTATTTCCTCCTATACGAAAATTAAAAATTTGTACTAGAATAAAGCTTAATCCTTACAGATGGGGATAATTGATGGAAACTTTACATTGTGCAACGTACAATAGTGCCTTTATTTTTTAGGGACCTGATGAGGAAATGTTATCTGGTCGCTCAACATCATGTGATATTATTGATAGAGAAATAAAACATTTATTTTCAATGGAATTGATGTATCAGTGGGGAAGCCCATCAAGAATTTGTCAATTTTTAAAACTAATTTAGTATCAAAATGATCTGCATCTCTAGTATGAGGACCCTTCAAGTAAATCGTATAACCCTTTTGCACATTTAAACAGGGGTCATTCTTTGGACACGTTTGAGTTGGTTATAAGGTTTTGACTACTTTATTGTCAAAAGAGTGGGAACTGTCAATTTGTGGTTATATTTTACCCCATTTAGATGTAGACATGGTGTTAACAAAGTGTTTTAGTATGTATAAAGTTCTACTTAAAATAAGATACACGTAAATGATTTAACATTAACAATGTGTTAGCAAATTCTTAAGTACATTTTATTAGTACGTTAATTTCCAAAAATCCCTTCAGTTTCAATGGCTTTTCTAAATAGGAAGAAGGTGAGCTTCGAAGTGGAGAAAGAAAAATACAGATCCATAACACGTGTATACCCAATATCATTAAAACCGTCTGTCTTCAATTATTTAATAAATTTATGTAATGATGAAAGGAAAACATTTAAAAAGAGGACGTTTGCAGTGGAGTAACCAGTGGGGGCCGGGGGCACCCACCCCCGACTGACCCCCCCCCCCCCGGCACCCAAAAATCGGGGAAGGGGGTGCCAAAAAATGGGAAGGAAAAAAAGGGAGAAGGAAGAGGAAAAAAGAGAAAGAAAAAGAGGCAAAGAGCAGAAAGGGAAAAAAAGGGAAAGAAAAAGCGGGAAAAGAGAAGAAGAAAGGGAAAAAGAGAAAAGAAAAAAGGGGAAAGAGCAAGAAGGGGAAGAAGAGGGCAGAAGAGAAAAAAAGAAAGTGGAAGAGAGGTTGACCCTGCCCCCCCCTTCAGAATTGTGAACAAAACTGGAAAAAACAAGGGGCTACCCGGCGAGCGTAACAAGCCGGAGAGGAGAAGAAAGGGGCGAAGGAAAAGGCGGGAAAACGGAGGAGGTGGCCCCCGGGAGGGCGCAGGGCGGGTGGACGCCCCGGATGCGTGTGAGAAGAAAAACACCAAAAAAACACGCAACGAGAAGACGGGGCAGGGGAGACAAAGACAGACAGACAGGGAGACAGACAGAAGACATAGAAGAGCAGACAGAAAGGACAAGACCGACAGACAGACAACAGACAGACAGACAGTACAGACCGACGACTGACAGACACACAGATCAACAGACAGACACACAGACAAGACACCCCCCCCCCCCCCCGCCCCGCCCCCCTTCCCCCCTCTTCCCCCCCCCCCCCCCCCCCCCCCCCCTTGAATACTACATACATACATACACACCAAACCACACACATAAACACACACACATATAAAGACATGCGTGTATCGCGAAGGCAAAACACCCTTCAGCATTTCAAGCCTGGAAAAAATAATTCAATCAAAACATTAGTGTGAAGATTAATCGAGGTTATGCAAACAATTGGTGATCAACTTCAGATTTACACTGATATAGCTTACAGTTGAGACATTTTAGTGTGTATCCTCTGTATTGGACTGAGTTCTCGCCTGTATGTTCAGCAATCGATTGTTTTAAATGGGCCATATACTGTCCTATGCTTATCTTGGGTTAATAGTCATCCCAAATTGACCAGGAAGCGGGGATGTCGATATGGAAGCGCGTGTATAGCTGCCAATGGAAAACCTTTTAATGGCCCAATATGCAATAGCCATGTGTTGCCGATGCATCGATTTCCGACGGAAAACCAAGATTGCCGTTGAACAACCAATAACGGACCCATTAAAGGCCACCCACATAATGCCAATATTACCGATTGAGAGCCATTGTGGGGACAATGTGTATGTGCTGTCTGGGAATAGACCAGTTAACATCCTACGTCTAACTTACTTTTGTTGCCTGCGAATCCATTCCTGAGAATCGTTATGGCCCATAGTAATTAAAACTCTAACAGATTACAAGTGCCCAGTGTGTAACAGTCCTGCCGACCTATTTCAAGATACCAGGCCCTAACATGTTTACAAACATTGCGGTTTAAAATGGCTATACTTTGAAAATGCAGCTTGATTAGGTATGGCTCATTGCTCTCGCCCGGAGGCGCGAGCTCTATAGAGATTACTTTCAGAGATACACCTGCGATTTCCAATGTTGCGACGAGGCTGGATAACTAAACATATTGAGATGTTTTAACTTTTTCAGATACATAATTTGTGGCATACTGCTCGAATATAAACAATAACATTTAACCATAACAATAAACATTTCTACCCAAACAAAGACGACATTAATCATAGGGCTGCGGTCCCTATGGAGGGAACTAGTACAAATGTATATGCTGGAAAGAAATCATATATCAGGATATAGGGGATGTGAAAAACAGGCATGTTATACATAATACTTTCCATAGAAGTAGGAAGCAGAGGTTTCTGCAATAAAAAAAAAAAAAAAAAAAAAAAAAAAAAAAAAAAAAAAAAAAAAAAAAAAAAAAAACAAAAAAACTCCCCCCCCCCCCAAAAATTACATCAGTCAACAAATGCCTGACATGTGGCATCCTTGGGCATTTAAAGAAAGAGGAAGGCATAACTGAACATCACCCAAATTGCTTTCAGAGCGAGCTATGTCAGCTGGCTCAGCAGAAGCTCCAAGGTATTCAGACAGATGGAGCTACAAAGCAACTCCAGCAATATGCTTTGAGGGAAGTGGAATGGTGGAGCGCTCACAAAAAACCAGGTTTTAACTCGCCAAAGCTGTCCGGAGCCCAGAGACCACAGAACACACTAATTAGACAAAGGCGATATGCATTAAGGCGAATGTCTCCCTACTAAAATCACCTTACAACAGAGAGATATACTAGGAGTGCTTATTTTAAAACGGATAAATAGCAGGAGACTGTAGTGAAAGAGTGTGCGCTCGGATACAAATGGTGAATTTGCACACACGTACAGTTAGGCAGTGATAATCCATAAAATTGATGGAAGCCACTTGCCAACCCCCTTAATGGCCCCAAGCTTGGGTTTCCAGGTTATACAGGTGGTCAAAATTTAAAATGTTCCGAATGTGTACAAGGATTCCAAAAGGTATCGTGCCACTATCTAAGGTTATAGTTCCGGAGGACAAGGAGTGGGTTACGGGGCCTATTAAAAACTGTCAAAAATGGTGAAAAGTCAATTGTGGTGTGTACATGGGTCAAAAGTAAAAGTTGATATGATTCAGTTATATGCTGCATGCAAATTGTTTACTAGCTTAAATGATTTAAATAAGGAAAGTTTGCCTTATATGTTATGTAGTTTTCTCGTATCCAACAAATAGGTCACAGGTTCAACTAGAATCAATAGCTGCCAATAACTTTTGACTTTATTCGCCATTTGTTAATACCAACACGTAAGATAGTCAAAAATATTCCTATATGTCATCTATAAGTACCAACATTTGAACCACGTTGTTACAAATATTGGAAGCACATAATGTTGACCCTGTACAAACCAAAACAGTGACGTTTCTACCATTTTGGACGGATTGACGAGCAAAATCCGGCTATGAAATGGCAATGTCGGATTGTATTTATGGATGTATGTATGTAAGGACGTATGTGTGTGTGTCTGGACACAAACAAGCGTAACCATTTGCCATAAGCTTTTTCCAGATGAGCTAGAGACCCCAAACTTAGAATATTGTAGGAGGACACAAGCCCTACCTAACCATGTAATTCCATCCCCCAGGGCCCTCCCATGGGTCTGACAGGGGGTGGGAAATGTCAAAAAGGTCAAAATTCACAAAAAAGGTAAAATTTTGCCATAACTTCTTTCGATGAGCTAGAGTCCCCAACCTTAGATATATTGAAGGAGGGAACACGCCCTACTAACCATGGAAGCAATTCCCCAGGGTCCTCCCCTGGTCTGGACAGGGGGTGGAAAATGTCAAAAAAAGTAACATTTGCCTAATTTTTTTTTTCCAATGCGCTAGAGTACCAAAAAATTAGATATATTGTAGAAGGACACAGCCCTACAACCCTGTAAGCCATTACCCAGGGTCCTCCCTCGGGTCTGACAGGGGGTGGGGAATGTCAAAAAAGGTAACACATTTCCCAAAAAGTCAAATCTTTTTTTTCTAGATGAGTTAGAGTAGCCCAAACTTAAGATAAGTTTAGTATAGAATGAAAGGGTTTAGACCTATGCCTTTGATAGCTCCTAGGCGACCGCCAAACTGCCCGATATGGAGTTATGTTGAGGTTTGGGTCCAACAGCCACTTACTTCAAGTGCCTTCCACGCAGGCCAACTGCTATGGCTTTTTGGTCTCACTTCTTGCGTCAAGTATAGACTATACACACAATGACACAATGTACCACCCATATTATTCCAACGCCCAAGAGCTGCAAATACCCTAGGGAGAAAAAGCAATCAGTCCATACCGCCATTGGCGGTTACAGATTTTTACCGTTTTTTACCCCATTAAATCCTAAATATAAATTCACAGTGTATATATAAAACTATACCTTTTTGGAATCATTATAACCAGACAAGGGACATCATGGTGTGCTTTTCAACACGATCGGAAAATTTTAAAAAATTTACCCCCTGTGTAACTCTGTGAAATCCAGCTGGGGGGCAGGAAAAGGGGTGTGGGAAATGCTTCCATCATTTTTTGATTATCAATGTATATAAAGTACTTGGGTACCAAAAATTCACAATTATCCATATTTGCACACTCACATAAGATTCTGTGCACTACAGTCTCCCACTCAAAAGTAGACTCGAAGATGATCAGCGCTGGTGTTTCTACCAATGAAACCATTCCTCCACAACGATAGCACAACAATGAAGGAACCCAATAGAAAGTCTATTGGATGATACTGTTCTGCTGATTGAAGGGATCAGGTATGGTAAATGTGCCAAGATTTGAGAGTCTAGTTCAGTACCTCTGTTTATCCTTGATAGTGCTTTATTTCGTAAAGCATGGCCTGATTGTTAAAGAGGAATAGTGATGAGTTTACTTCTTCCTCCCTTTTCTCTTTCTTTTTTCTTTCTTCTTCAGACGGAGAGTCTATAATGCGCACCTACCTCAGGGCTAACAAGGAAGTCGGTGCTTGAAAAATACAGGTCACATATGATCATTTATGTATAGTAAATTTGCGAGTACCTGGATTAAAATACTATTTTTTTTTTTGTTGTTGCGATGAGGAGGACAAGCGAGATGAGAGAGAGAGACTATTAATATATATTTATACACTTCGATCCGTCATCTGACTAATGGTTTAGTTTTATCTGATACCGGATGTCGTTAAAAGCAAAAGAATGTGGGAAGAGATTTGTTGAACAAGTCCAAAGAGTATATAAGACAATGGCATCAAACCAGCAGTGACGCTAAATCCGACATATGGTTTATTTCAGGATATAATGCGCACATATACATTTGGAAATCATTAACTGACAGAGGTATGTTTAAATTAAAATTATCCAGTTACCTATAAAACCAAAGAAGTCTAAAATTAAGTCTTATAGATTTAAAATTAGAACTTATTTAAAAAAAATAAAAAAAATAAAAGTTTGGATTTTTTTTTTTTTTTTTTTTTTTTTTTTAATTGGAAATGTTATTGCACTCTATTGCTATCAGTGGAAAGCTCAGATATTCTTCTGTACAATGACACCAAAAGATAAGAATTGATTACTTCATGGTTGAGTGTCATTCCTTTGAATACCGGTAGGTCTAAAGAGAAAAGTGCCAAATTCAGTACCTGTACTCAATTAGCGTTGCTTAAATTAAGAGGATTAGGTCAAACGGAATGTGCCCAATTCGATGAGTTTGCTGATGGTAGGCCACTGAAAAGTGTTTAACCTTCATTCTCAGTTACTCATTGACGATCCTAGCATGATAAGGACGGGCATACATCTCGGAGTACTGATATCGTCCCAGATTGAGGACATAAGAGATGGCAAACGGCCTTAGAATATTGTCCCCGAAACGACGCATTTTGCCTTCTAATAACAAACACGTTTGTCTTCCCAGTTATCAGGTGCCTCCACCAAGAGCTGTCGCTCTTCCAATCACCACGTCTCCTCCAAACTTTAACTCTACCATCCAACTTCCGGAGACAAATTCTGCATTCATCTGAAAACATGAATTTCTGTCACAGTTTAAATTCCACTACCGTTGTTGCCAACACCACCTTAACTGGGCTGTCATTGCTGGCTTCTCTCAGATTGGAATTTGTGTCAATACTGCCTCACAAACCGTGGCCTGTTACATTCTGGAAGCCAATCTCCAATTCGAAGAGCAGAGAGTAATAAACCTGTCTTTCTGGGTGTTTGTCGCGGGACAACCGCTTTGGGTCTCACCCTCCCATTACCAGTTTGCACGAAATTTTGTTTTCCATTTTATACAGACTAGGGCTTACCCCAACATGATACAATTTGAGTTGGGAAAATGCCAGCTTCAATTTTTTCTGCCCATGACACGAGCCTTCGAACTGACAATCTGATACTGTGGCATGATGAGATACGGAATCTAAAACACTCGTGAACATTGTGTCCTATTCGAAGACCCGGTGTTCAAAGCAACACTATCCTCTTAAAGCTCTCTTAAGCTGGGTTAACCCTGTGTAAAACTCTTGAACTAAGGTATTGATTTTTGGAAACTTTCTTTTTCAGCCCTACCGGTATTCAAATGAGAGTTACTCAACCCTGAGAAATACATTTCTTATGATTTTGGTGTCATTGTACAGCGGAAACTTGAGATTTGCACCGATATGCAAAAAAAGTGTAATAATTATTTTCAATTAAATGAGAAAATAATGTCTGTGAAAACAATTTCAAACTTTTTGAGGAATATATATATATATATATTATATATATATATATGATATTAGATATATATAGATATATAGATATATATATATGGGTTGTGTGTGTGTTGTGTGTGTGTGTGTGCGTATGGTTGTGTTATGTGTGTGTGTGTCTGGTGTGTGTGTGTGTGTGTAGTAAAAAAAATAAAAAAAATAAAAAAAATAAAAATCTTTAAAAAGTGAAATTTTTTTTTTTTAAAATAGAATTTTATTAAAAAAATCTATCAAAATATATTATAATAAAATTGGATTACTGTTGATAGTTTAAGATGTCTCAATACTATAAACTAATATCTATCAAATTAAGTATATCAACAAACTTTCATAACTTTGATAGACACAGCTGACAAATAACCATTCCTGCTTTAGAAAACACTACAAATTTAATCTATCCGTTAATATTCAAAATCTAGTAAATGTTAGCTAATGGGTTATTTTGTCCAGCTTTGGACCTATTCCAAACTCTATTAAATTATTTGATATACTTTCGATAGACAATATAATGGTGCGATATCAAAACACTATAAATTTTAGGGTGGGTTTCGCGCTTTGGCACCTATCAAACCCTATTAAAAATTATATACTTTTGATAGAATCGAATTTTTGTTGGTCAAGTGAGCAAAAAAGTTAATACACATTGATAGGAGGATTTCATGTTCTATTTTGATAGGAGTATTCCCTTTCCCTATCTACCTTCAAACAAAAATGTCCTGAGACATCCCTACTGTCCTAGAGACCTCTGACGATCAACGCATAAAAGGGAGTAGCGTTATTTTTCTCTGTGTTAGATCTAAAGGGCAATTCCCCCCCCAAATGCCCACGAAGACAACCCCCAACTCAAATATATCAAAATACGTTGTATTCTACAGTAAATATTCCCTTGACTTCGCCTCGGCATCATAACAACAATCATGCCCCAAGCTTATTCCATGAACCCCCAATTATAGCTTTTGTGTACCTACACAATATGATATTTTTCCCTTATCAATGTGTAAAAATACAAAATGAGAATATGAGATAGTACAGATATACCCATGTATGTGCCTCAGTTGATCATTCTGGGGTTCTTTTCATTTAATTGTAATTATTACAGTAATAAAGCCTAAATAAAATGTCAAGATCAATTTAACTGTTCACTGCTGCACCTCTGTTCACCCACCCCCAATTTCGACTTCATTATTTTTTTTCCTTAAGAAACGTCAAAAACCAATGGGGTAGGCCTTCTAACACTGCTACAATTTGTGGAAAGAAACAGCTTTTAAATCAGACCAAATTTAGGACAATTAGACTTTTTCAGCAGCTTGCTACCCCAAAACGTTGTTATTCCTACATACTCAAAATTGGGTTGATAGCAGTTGATAGGCAGTCTTTCTTTCACAAGCCCACCCCCCAAACTCCTTAGAGACTATTCAAAGGACCGGACTTGCCTAAGAAACTACCCGGACCTAAGGCTCAGCTGCCGGCCTCCGTCCAAACACAGGGCGCTCCACACCATATACTTGGCAGCATGCTCATGCATGCTACGCTGCTGCATGGTATAAGTTGTTCGCTGGAAGCTGGCCCCGCGGCAAGCCGGCATGAGGCATCCAACGACGGGTCAAGCTACTGGGCTGACCCCTCCCATACAGGGCAAGCATCTCACACATGAGCAGCACACTGGGGCAGCGGCCGGCCGCTCCTCAGGGCGCCGTGCATACCGGGTAAGTGTTGAAAAGCCCCCTTGTGGTGTGTCCGTGGGGTTAAGGGGCAGAGACCCCGGAAGCTCTTGAGTTTAACATTTTCGAGTGCTTTCGGAGATAGTTGTATGTCCTTATCTTGAAGTCGATTAACTATGCTGAACGTTGCCGGGGTCCAGATCTCTTGGGTTTTAGCATGTTTCAGCGCATCGGAGAGCTCTCGGTTATCTCCAATCATGAACAGATGAACTATACTCTGCCCCTGAGAGGTCCAGTTTGTTCGTAGCCCGTGGAATATCTTGAGTTTAAAGTCTTGTGTTCCGACGTCTTTGGGACCCCCTATTTACCGGAGTATACGCGATTTTGTAATCAGATCAAAGCGCATATTTTTCCCCTCTCATTGTCTTCCTAAAATTGGAGGCTCCCCTCAAGTCCTTTTTCATTCCCAGATTAAACAAAAAAAAACCCGCGTTTTAGTGGTAACCAAACCATAATATTATCACAGTATTGAATAGGGCTTTGCAACGTGCATTATTGCGTCTACCATCAAAACCGCAAAGTTTGTGGTTCCCACGGTTACTTGATGGGGTGTGTTGCAAGTGTCAGGCTCTCATACAAGTAGATACCCAATGGACATAAATCGGAACAAGCAACCTTTAAATCGCATGTTTGAAGTGCACAATATCGAGAGAGATCTCAGTAATACTCATTATCATCTTTGAAGCTATGAAACTAGCTGACTGCCCCTGGCGGGTGGTCAAGGTGACGGAGCCCCGGAACCTCTCATTTTTAGTATGTGAGTGCCTTCTTAGAATATCTATGGCAAGCCACGCAGTCAAAATCGATTTTTTGGAGCGTCCGTTCTGTTCGAGTTTGTGACCCCCGTGTGTAGAGTTTTTGTATGTGGTGCGAGTTTTGCGACGCCCTGTATCGAGTTTTGCGGCGCCGTATGTCGAGTTTTGCGAAGCCGTATGTCGAGTTTTACGACGCCGTGTGGTCAAGTTTTGCGACGCCGTGTAATCCGAGTTTTTTGGGCGACCCGATGTCGAAGTTTGGCGACGCCGTGTGTCGAGTTTTGTATGTGGTCGAGTTTTGGCGACGGCCGTGTATCGAGTTTTGGACGGTATGTCGGTTTTGCTGACGGCTGTGTCGAGTTTTTTGTATGTGGTCGATTTTTGGCCATGCCGTTTGTCTGTGTTGCCGACGGCCCGGTGGCCGAGTTTTGGACGGTATGTAGCCGAGTTTTTTCTGGTATGTGGCCGAGTTTTTGAACGGTGGGTGGCCGAGTTTTGGACGGGTTGTGGCCGAGTTTGGCGTGTGTCCGAGTTGTTGGACGGTATTAGCCTAGTTTTTGGGTGTTTTTTAGAGTTTTGTGTTTCCACAATTGACTTTATTTGTTATATTATTATGTTGATGATCTTATGATGATTTTTAGATGATGATATGATCTTATGAATGATCTTATGATGATTTTTTGATGAGG
Source organism: Ophioderma brevispina (assembly GCA_023653785.1). Classification (NCBI taxonomy): domain Eukaryota; kingdom Metazoa; phylum Echinodermata; class Ophiuroidea; order Amphilepidida; family Ophiodermatidae; genus Ophioderma; species Ophioderma brevispina. The sequence continues at coordinate 16,974 of JAMKCH010086870.1, read as the reverse complement.
TTAATTTTTGAAAATATGATTATAATAGTTACTTTAGTATAGTTATGCATCCCATTACGTTAGTGACATTATGACATTTTTTATACAAAAAGTAATTGATTGTAAGGTCTTTTCGAAAAAAAAAACCCTTATTTTTCTTTTATTTGACAGTAATAACTTTAATATGAATAAAAAATAGATAATTAACACAAATCATGAATATCGGGGCCTATTATTGGGGGACTCCCCAATGCCGGTTTTTATTACGCATCGCGGACCTAAGAATAATACGGATTTTCAACGAAATATAGGCCAACATTGGGAACATTGGATTTTTTTTTGCTAAAAAAGGTCCAAATATTCGGAATTTAAAAAAAGAACCGGTTTTTTTTTTGTTTTTGCTCATAAAGAAGGGAATGATGGATTTACACATGCCCTGGCAGTTTCAACAACATAACAGGAAAGATTGTTATAAAAAAATTCGCCATAGTGCATAAAATAATTAATGGATAATTGCGCCCGTCCGCCGTTTAAGGTCGGGCTCACACACTAACGGATGCAAAAAACCACCAAATAATCCTTCCACAATCCACACGTGTTTTCCCTCATAAAAGTATGGTATTTCAGACATGAAATTATATAATATTGGTACTTTGTGAGATAAATCTGTGTACTCCCATCTTAAGTTTTATTGATTAAAAAGTTGATTTATTTCAATAATCATATTAAAATCAACATATTCGATCATCAACATCCTCAATAATGACACATAATTCAATGTGGAAACAAGCTCTAAAAAAAACACAAAACGCGGTCATCATACCGTCCAAAACTCGGGCAACATTACCATCCAAAATCGGCCACATACCGTCCAATACTCGGCCACATACCGTCCAAAACTCGGGGCCACATACGGAAAAACTCGCCACCATGCCGTCAAAAAACTCGGCCACCATACCGTTCAAAAAACCGGCCACCATACCGGAAAACTCGGCCACATACCGTCAAAAATCGGCCACACGGCCGTCGCAAAACTCGACCCACACGGCGTCGCACAACTCGACCACACACATACATAACTCGACAAACGGGGTCGCAAAACTCGATACAGGGCGTCGCAAAACTCGCATTTATGGCTGCTGTGGCTTGCCATAGAATACACCTCACCTGTGCCCGGGATGGACGTTGCGCGCTGATGGTTCTCCTCACAATTAGGCGAAGCCAATCTATAGGCCCTTTGGGTTCTCCCCTTTGAACATCTGCAGTCTGTTGCTGCCAATTCCAAGATTGTCTTTCCAGACAAAACGACCGGCTCCCGCACTCTTCATGCGGTCGCCGGCACAAATGCCGAACAGAGAGGCACTGGCCACTCCCCCGGGGCATTCTCCACCCAGAGCCCACAGAGACCAAACCAAGCACCTGGGTGTGAAGTCGTTTTAAAAACTTATGTGGACGCGTTTGGTTGCGTCGCTACGCGTAAACTCCTTATGCAAGCCACGACAGTCATTAAATGCGGAGTTTTGCGAACGCAGTATGTCGGAGTTTTGCGACCCCCGTGTGTCCCGAGTTTTGTATGTGGTCAGAGTTTTGCGACGCCGTTTATCGAGTTTTGCGACGCCGATGTCTGAGTTTTGCGAAGCCGTGGTGTACGCGTTGGTCAGTGGTCGAGTTTTGTGACGCCGTGTGGTCGAGTTTTGTAACGCCGTGTGGCCGAGTTTTTAGACGGTATGTGCCCGAAGATTTCTGGTATGTGGCCGAGTTTTTTACGATATGTGGCCGAGTTTCTGGACGAGATGTGGCCGAGTTTTTTCCTGATAATGTGGCCGAGGGTTTTTGACGATATGTGGCGGAGTTTTGGACGGTATTGCCGAGTTTTGTGTTAGAGCTTGTTTCCACATTGAAGTATTTTTCCATATTGAGGGACGTGGATGATCTAATATGTTGATTTTTTTTTTTAATATTATTATAGACAATAAATCACTTTGTTAATAAACTTAAGATGGGCAGCTACAAGATTATCTCGCCAAAGTACCATCTTATATAATTTCATGTCGAAAATCAGCCATACTTTTATGAGAAAAAACCGTGTGTGGAAGGATTATTGGTGGTTTTGATCCGTTTAGTGTGGTGCGCCCTTGACCTTACACGGGCGAAGGGCGCAATGTATCCATTAGTTTTATTTTATGCACTCCCCCCCTATGGGGAATTTTATCTGGTTTGTCACGATTTTCTATCAGCGTCTTACCTGTGAGGCCAACGAGAGTTAGAGATTATTTTGCTTCTCTTGTATGTACATTACTCCAATGCATTTTCATGGTGTGAAATTAAAAAAGATTAAAGAAATGAAGGGGAAGGAAGGGAGCCCGAAAGGGAGAGGTGAAAAAAGGGAAAGAGAGGGACAGGGAGGGCAAGGGCAGGAAAAAAAGAAAAAGAAAACAAAAAAGAGGGAGAGATAAATAAAAAACAAATTATAGATAAAGGAAAATGAAAGTGGCGACCCAGGGGAGGATCCTATTTAATAGAAGTCATTGTACTTAAACCCTCGTCTTCACTAAAGGGGGGGTAACAAACCACCCCTAACGATTTTTTTCCGAGCCCGAAAACGCCACATTAGCGACATAAAGCCGGATTTTGGCGACCGAAAATTTGGGGGTACCCTAACACCCCTAAGGGCAGGGTGAGCCGTCAAGTCCGGAGGTGGGGGGTGCGGGGGTGATGGTCACCCCGGAAATTTTTAAGTCGCCCATTTTGACAAATATATTCATGTTTAGGTGTTTGAAACTTGCAGGGCATGTGAAATCATCATTTCCCATTCTTATAAGCAAAAAAACACCCCGGTGTTAAAATTCCTATACTTGAAATTTTTGGCGAGAGAAAAAAAATCCCAATTTTCCATTGGTGGCCTATAAACTGAAAATCCGTATTTATAGGTCCGCGATGCGTAAAAACGTCATTGTGACGTCATACATAGACCGATTTTTTATGATTTTGGTATCAAGGATAAAGGAGACCTACCCTATACCATAGTACCAAAACACATATACGTTGGGCGTCTCATCCAATTCACGAGGGGGTGGTAACCCCCCCCCCCCCCTTTAGAAGACGTGGTACGGAAAAATAACCTTAGGAAGACAAGGTTTAAAGTTAATGGCTATTCACCATTTTAAACATCGTACTAAATTATCTATAACAATCTATTTTCTGGAATTTTATACTAAGGTTAGAAGGAAAGTAAACAAAAAGGAAAAGAGCGGTACCGAAAATATTCTCAAAATGAAAGGAATAGAAAACTATAGAGAACTGCATCAGTGAACGACCACAAAAGTCTGTTTAAAAAATCAATATCTAAACCGACATGTACTCCTTTGCATTAGCATTGCGTACATTGTCATCTACATGTAGATTTGGACCATTTTAGGGTTGAAGACTAACATGTGAGCAAGAATAATTATTGAATTATCTATTTTTATATTAATATAAAGTATTACTGTCGAAGTTCTAATTGTTGCATTTGGTGAAAACAATAGAAATAAAAGAAAATAGTGGTTTTTTTTCGAAAGACCTTACCATCAATACTTTATTTGTAAAAAAAAATTTCATAAGTCATTCATAACGTAATGGGATGCATAACTGTATAAAATTACACTATTAAATCAAATTCAAAATAAAATCAACATAAGATCATAAACATAATAATAATGACAAATAATTCACAATTGGAAAACACAAAACTATTTAAAAACACAAAACGGCACATACAGTCAAAAATCGGCCACTACCGGGAAACTCGGCCACATTACCGTCCAAAAAATCGGGCCACATATCGTCAAACACTCGGCCAAACCGGAAAACTCGGCCACATTATCATCCAAAATGAATCGGCAAATAATCGTCCAAAACTCGGCACATACCGGAAACTCGGCCACATACCGTCTAAAACTCGGCCACACGGCGCGGCGTCGCAAAACTCGACCACATGTCGTCGCAAAACTCGACCACATGTACAAAACTCGACCACACGGAGGTCGCAATAACTCGAAATACGGCGTCGCAAAACTTCGATACACGGCGTCGGCAAAACTCGACCCCACATACAAAAATCGACCACCACGGGGTCGCAAAAAATCGAATACGGCGTCGCAAAAACTCGATACACGGCCTCGCAAAAATCGACCACATACAAACTCGACAACACGGGGTCGCAAAAATCGACATACGGCGTCGCAAAACTCGCACTTATGACTGCTGTGGCTTACCATACTCCTTGCCTGAAGCTCTCGACCCAGCAGGCGTAGTAAGATGATGGTTGCTCACTCCTTAACCATCCGTCAACACATAAGCTCAAGAAAACACAATGGTTATACGGATTCAAGGTGATCAGTGATTAGGAGGCTGTGGTTGTGGTCGAGTGTATAGAGTAGTCATAGACCATTTTTACATATAAAGCGCCCTCTATACACTTGAAAGGCTATAATACTTCATTTTTAAGTGTTTACTTTACCTCAAGCTAATCCAAAGTGCATGACAAAGTATATAATTAGGCGGACACCGGATTTTGCCTTTAAGAGCATTAAGTGTGTAATACACGGTTTTTCTTGTTTCATTATTTTGGTGGCCATTTTGAAATGACACATTCTAAGATGCAGGTTAAAAGCATGCCAAAAGGTGTTCAACAATTCCTTGGTGTGTTGTGGTGCGACTCTAGTAGTTCACATGATTTAGTGCATGAATTGGATCAAAAATGACGATCTATGTCAAAAGGGCATTAAGTTGAATATTGGACGCCATTTTGAAAAAAAAGCGCACTCATCTTAACCCAGGATGGGGGATTTTTGGCAGACAACCTGATTTTGAGAGCTATGTGTATAAGGTTCCAAAAAGAGTGGTTCAAAAAAATCCCTGGGGGTTGCAGGGTTTCGGTTATGGGCTCATGACCTATACTCATGTAGGTCAATCACAGGAGAGGTTTGCAATTTATATTATGACCACAAATAACAGAAGGAAAAGTGAAGTCATATTCATTGCAATTCGGGCAAAGTAAAAAATGATTTAGGAATTTGAAATTAGATTGATACTGTAAAGGTCAATTATTTTTGCGTACAGATATTTTTCGCAAATTGAAAGAAAAATGGCATAAGGTACTTTGTTTACATTTTGCGATTGATAAGTTATGGCATAGATATGTTCATTACGAAACATTTGCAAGTCCTCATTTCGCCAGTAAGTCTGGATTCGCGAAAAAACAGCCACATGAAAACATTTCTACTTATTCGAAGAAGAAGAAAATGGCCAAAAAAGGAAAATTTGTGTATTTTCACCATATCACATCCTAAGTCAATTGATAGGAATGGATATAATTTATATAATATATTATATTATATATTATATCTATATCTATTATATATATATATATATAATACAGAAAATGGCCAAAAAAACCAAAGTCAAATTTGACAGGAATTTGATATGGAAAAAAATTACAAGTCAAATAATAGGACTTTTATATATATGCAGAAAGAAAGTGGACCAAAAAGCAAATCAAAACTTGATAGCAATTTGATAGTGCTTAAAATTAGTTACGAAATTTGATAGGGATTTGATAGTGTTTGCAAAGGTTTGAGTCAATCTGTAGGGAATTGGTAGAGCTCAATTTGTGAATTTTGACAGTCTAGCCAAAATTCAACCTGGCGATTTGATAGGGTATTAATACTATCAAAATTGATTTGATAGAGTTTTGATATATCAAAAAACTCTATCAAACGCTCTTTTGACAGGGCTTTTATAGTACTTGTTATACATTTCTTAGAAAATTCTGCAAGGGTAATACTAATCCCTAGTATTCCCTTAAATCGCTTCAAACCACTGACCGCAAAAATCACGGAGCGAACCCCTACCGTGGCGTTAGTGGGAAATTGCTCCTAGATCGAATAAAAATACCAACTACCTCACTTTTTGCGGTGTTTGTCAGATTTCCTATAAAGACGTTGGGGGATATATATAATGTAAATACTGATGGAGGTTTTAAATCAACGGGGTTTTGTTTTACTTTACAGATGTTGTTTACTATAAAAAGAGGAAGGTCAGCAGAAGATCTCAGGGCAAATCAAAAGGAGTGTCTTTACATTGTTATAGTCTCTTTGATATTTCCACAACCCCGATTTCCAGCATTCGCATTTCAAACGTTACCAACACAACATGGGAGTATTTCCAAGCTACAATCACATGGGGAAATCGATATGAAGACTTCCAAGAAAACGAACATAGTCAACTCTAATATGCACTCGAGCTAGTCAATACTTCCCTATCTATGAACATGAATTTGCAAAGGTCGGGGCAGCGTCACAATTAATATCACAGCTTACAATCGGAAGTATATAGAAAGCTTGTATGTTTCCTGTAATTAATGGGGGCACAGTAGTAGGAAGTATTAGACGAACCACATTGCGGAGGGGATAGCTCGAACAATAATCCATGAGAAGTACCAGTTATCCAAAACCATACGGGGCGTGCGGTGAGACAATGACAAATATTTGCTATGGGGACGGAAGAGTAAAGCTGCTGTAGTCATTGCGGCTGCCATTATATGTTTTCATTTTAGCCATGGTATATCCTTCGTTATTCGTCAAGACTGAGATGAATAACACAGTTCGGTTAGACGAAGATGTGGAAAGAGAGGAGAAATCAGCAATGAGTAATGATGATATCAACGACGATGGTGAAGTTCAATAAGAGACCCGTTTGCTGACGTGCGAAGAATTTCGATCAGAAGACGTCAATGGAAGGTGTTAATCGGAAGCCGTTTCCATTATTGAGTTTGATAAAATATGGATTTCAAAGAGTGGATTAATAGCAAGACGATCGTTGTGATAATTATATCATTATATGATGTAAAAACATCGCGCAAGAAAAGAGATCTAAGTGGATTGTAATTAAGGTACAATCAGTCATTTTTTAAAATTCAAAATGCCCGCTTGTCTCAAAATTGATAGTGTTAGGTCATATCAACACCTTATATTACCGTTTTTTTTTTCTTTGTGAAAACACAGGGACATTGACGATTGTAAACTCTTTTGTAGGTTAATAAACGTAGGATCCCAACTTTATTATTAAACAATGCAGAAAAATCGCCATTCCTTGACAAAACAAGGCGTGTCAAGCTTAGCCACTTAAGAGTTTTGTACTATAACCATTTCCCAGTTGCAACCAGGGCAAGACGCAAAAGTGGGGTCGGTCGCGCATTTTAAGTTTAATCTTAAAAATTTTAGTGAGATGAAGGAAAGACGCTGTTAACGTAAGCCTAATTGGTCTTTGAGAAGATTAATTTTTAATTATAGTAATAAACCGCTATAAATTCGATGGAGTTGGTGATTCTTGGTTGCACGTGCTGGCTGCTGCAAGGATAGTACAAAATGAGTCGAGAGATCACAAAACTTTATTTCTCAAACCAAAATAGGACCTGCACTGCGTTGAAAGCAGGTAGTAATTCATCTACTGTATAGGTACCGCGTAAGTAAATATTTTCGAATTCAATTTTTTTTCTCGAGGGCATGTGAGGGAGGACCGACGGACCCGGACCCTCCATTGGTAAGCGGGCGGTAGACCTTAGTAAAAATCATGGGGGGACATTTGATATTGTGTCCCCACCCCCCACCCCACCCCCAAAACGTGGGGGGACATGTCCCCATCGTCCACCCACCGATTGAACGCCCATGATTTCTTGATCTTGGTGAAAAAAGAAATTTCTGCAAAAAAACTGTCAGCAGGGATCTTTTGGATATTCATTGGTAGGTAGCGGGTGTTCCACCTTTAGATGTTAAATTACTCATACACGGGAAAGGTCAACGTTGTTCACATGTAGGAATTGTTGCTACTCTGATTACCCTTGCTTGGCTTTTAGCGAAAAAGAGATTACATTTAGCGCAAGGGTTCTTTAAATTTACCTTGCATATTATGACTCAATCCTGCCAAACGTCCAGCCGACGTTGTTCTTCTTCTAACTTCTCAAGCACGGTTGATTTGATTGAAAAACACTTGACCGGTTAGCAATCAGGCGGTATGAGTTGAAAGATGACTTACGAAAATGGTCAGTTTCCAAGTTTTAGCAGACCAACAACACGGTCAATTTCTTCAAGAAGTAGCCACGCAGCTACCACCGAGTGGACACGGATTACCTACACATAGACGTACATTCGTCGGCCAGGATTCAGTGTTATGCGCATCGACGGATAGTGTACACACAGGCGGATGTCTGCACCGTCGCGGAGTAGCTACGTGGTTACACCGGTTCTCATTGGGTACGGTTTTTTCTATTTTGTTTAGATATTTTTGGCATTTGCCATTTTATTCAAGTGCATGATTATATCAAAAAAAACACTAAACAGAAACCAAGGATACCTCATTTTGTCTGCTATCAAAATGGCTTCGTAGTAACTACGGAGTAGCTACATTGTAGCTGCGTGTTCGATCCGGTACTGTCCACCATATCTACATTATCTCCACCTAGTGGGCAAATAAAGGATAGCTATTAGGGTAGTAGAGTAGACATACTACTGTATACCTAATAACTGTGTACGTTGGAAGATCTATCTTGCATCCACTGCATCGCAACTGGCTCAGTGTGTACTGTGCAGTATCTGCCGCGGTAGACACGATGTAGCTGTCGTATAGGCTACCACGTGAGTAGAAAACTGCCGTGTAGTTGTTTCAAGTAAGGTAGATCAAGAATATTGATAAATGATAGAGCTCCACGGTCCTCAGCAACGTCAACATGTACATTCACATCTCCAGTTATTAGCAGATCACCGCTACCAACAGTACTAGTCAAAGTAGCAAGGAGAAATGACATTTCGTCTAAAAACATTGATGAGGTGAATTTATTTTCTTATCGGATTTGAGTTTGTACAATGAGAATGAGTTGGATTAAGGAAGTTGATGATGATATTAGCGAGGTCGCGGAAACCCATTAACGTTTAACGAGAACGCCTATTCAACGCCGGCCTGTTGAAAATGTTGACTGATTTTTGAAGGATTCGCACCAGTAAATAACAGAAGTAAGTCCAGCCCGTGCTGCAAATGAAGTGTATCCTAAAGACTGAGATAAATGGCGAGATCTGGGTTGAAAATCATGGTTGCTATCAATATTAAGTATAATATATATAGGAATATCAAAAAAAGGTTGAAATTGATACGTTATTTTGATCCGACCAACCAATTTTAACCGTATTCTTACAGGGAACACCTGACTGAAAAAGTGTTCTGACCTCCAGGGTCCACGGTGCATGCTAGTCTTCACGGTCCAGCAGCTCGGAAATTTTGGGGATAACTATTCTAATTTCATGATTGATCGGGTAGGAGATATGATGATCTTCAAGCAGAATGTTAGCTTTAAGGTCTGAGATGTTCCATTGAAGAGAAAATGACATTTTCATCTCGCCCACTTTGTACAGGAACGAATGGGACTCGTATTTACCGGTGTGAAACCTGAATAGACAAGCATTCAAATAACCGTTAGCATTAGACATTTATGGGTTTTCGCTACCTCGCTATTGCGACATTCATATATTCCAAGGAGTTAAAGTCGCAGGTCTCATTGATCCTTACATGAAGACTATCTCTAACCTCCGCCTCTTCTATGCCCAGTGGCGTAACCAGACCTTTGCAAAGGGGGTGGGGGCAGAAGGGGTGCCGAGACATTTTCTGAGGGGGCGAAGGGGCAGAAGGGGTGGCGAGGCATTTTCTGAGGGGGCGAATTTGGGTCCTTCTGTACACACGGTCAGTTTATTTTGGGGGGCTGGCAAGGGTTCTGAGCAGGGGGTACCCCCCCCCCTTGCTGGATACGCCACTGTCTATGCCGACGTTAAGAGTGGTGGAACTTAGAATTGGGTAGAGTATTCTCGATATTAGCAATAGCAAGATCGACTCTACCATCTCCAGTCAGCCAAGACTGTTATTTGAAATATATCCAACCACTAATGAGCATGGTAAAGTTAGAAAATAGAAAATATACATTTTTATATCGAAATCTAGGTTGGTTTTCTACACCAATTTTGGAATTTCATTTATACATTATCAGAGATTTGGAAAAATTTTCGAAATTCGAATTTTCAAAATGGGTCTCATTAGACTCAGTATAGGTCCTGATCGGTGTAGAAACCCAACCCATAGGTCGATATCTCCCTAAGTCATCATCATCATCATCCTTGGCAATCATCATCGACCCGCTGCAGGGTGAAGGCCACTCCAAGGTGACGTCACTCTGATCTATCCTATGTCTTTCTCGTCCAGGTCAAACCAATAAATTGTTTAATTTCTCCACCTTTTTGTCTTCCTGAGTGCCTAGTGCCATTTCTTGGAATCCATTCGGTAACCAGCTTTCAATCGCCTATCTGATATTCTAGCTAGGTGACCAATCAAGACCTACTTCTTTTGTTTCACAGTCTGTGACCTGTGTCATGCTTCCGATCCACTCAATTGTTTTTCGCTCTCTTTTAGTGATTCCAAGCATGCTCCTTTCCATACTGTGCTGAGCCACCTTCAACTTCTGCTCCATTTTCTGACTCATAGCCCAAGTTTCAGAGCTGTACGTCATAGCGGGAAGGACACATTGGTTATACACTTATTAAGATACAGTGGCATGTTGCTCCGCATCACCTCATTAACTTCCCAAAAGCACTCCATCCTGCTCTTACTCTTCTCCTACCTTCTCCCTTAATAACGAAGTCAAAATTTGGAAATTCATTTAGACATTAGGGACTTCAGAAAATTTTCGAAATTCGAATGTTCAAAATGGTTCTCAGTAGACTATCTCCCTTACTAACGAAAATCTAATTTCTAATATGCTGCTAACTTTACCGTGCTCTTCTAATGACGAAGTCAGCTGCGCGTTTTTTGCCTTGATAGACTTGATAGCTAAGCGTACATTTTGATTTAGATCGTTTACTACTCGTTCCTTAATTAAGTTACTTTTAAGTGTTGTATCAACCTGCTAAAATATTGTTTATTTTTTTATGCTAGTCCTCACGGCATCCGCGAAAACGAAATGCATCCATGGTTGGCACAATGTGATACTATAAAACCAAAGACCAGGTCTGATGGTCGGCTCTTCAATCCTGCACGCCTTAGAGCTAAGACAAAGGTTCGTCAGATAGTGATTCGTGACATGTTGTTCGCTGATGATGCTGCCAATTACTTCACATTCCAAGCAGGAACTTCAGCTGCTCACAGGCATGTAAAGACTTCGGACTTGTCATCAGTTTGAAGAAGACTAATGTCCTTGCCCAAGATGCTCAAGAACCACCTGTCATCACAATCGACAATTACACACTTGAGGTTGTTCAGGACTTCACCTACCTAGGGTCCACCATCAGTAACAGTCTGTCTCTCGATGCAGAAATCGGCAAACGCATTGGTAAAGCTGCAGCTACTCTTGCCCGGCTTACAACGCGTGTGTGGGAAAATCCGAAGCTGTCCATGAAGACAAAGGCAGCAGTTTACAACGCCTGCATCATCAGCACATTACTGTATGGTAGTGAGACATGGACTACATACTCTAGGCATGAGAAGAAACTCAACAGCTTCCATCTGCGCTGTATTAGACGCATTCTGGGTGTCACCTAGAAGGACATGGTGCCAAAATCAGAGCTCCTGACTCGAATTGGACTCCCCACCATCTATACATTTCTTAGACAACGCACACTCCGATTGCTGGGCCATGTCCGTCGAATGGAGGATGGCCGTCTACCGAAAGATATCATGTATGCTGAGCTTACATCTGGCAGGAGGAAAGTTGGTCGACCCATGCTCCGCTACAAGGATATTTGTAAGCGTGATATGTGTACCCTGAACATCGACATTGGGTGCTGGGAGAAACTTGCTGACAATCGTCACCTTTGGCGGAGAACAGTGAAGCAACACCTTGAGCTTGGAGAACAACGGATCATCAGCCAGTTTGAGAAGCAGCGAGCTAAAAGAAAGCTGCACAGATCCTTGGATAGTCAAGCTGTGACATCCCATATATGTAGCACCTGTGGCAGAGACTGCCACTCTAGGATTGGCCTCTTCAGCCACAGACGTCGCTGTTCACCTAACCTGTGACTTAATGTGGGCGCTTTATCCATAGTCGCTTGCGATTGACGGAGGCCATGATGAGATGTGCAGTGTGCTGCAGATCGTGATCAGCCCAAAAAAAGTCTACATTTATTGTATTTAAACACAATTTATATAATTATTGTTATTTCATGTGACCAGTAGTTAGCCATTTACCAATTGATCGATCGTATTATAGTAGATTCCAATTGATGGTAGAGTTATGGGCGGAGTTTGGACTTCGTCCATTGCTCAAAATAGGGGACAGAAATACCCAGAAAATATTCGATTTCTTCCTCGCAATACAAAAGGGATTGAAAGAAACTGACCAACTAGAAATAAAGTTACGTTGTTCGTCAAGTCAATACTTTGTATTTGATACTATGTGATACATAGTGTGTCTACCCCAGAATTGGTTTTAAAAATATGCCTACAACAACATATCATAAAGTTTAGAAGGGTTCAGTCACCTGTGTGTAACAATGCAGAACTTTTATCTTCACAATTCATAAAATCAGCTTTCACCTGCTTTCACTGAAACTATTCCTGGATTTAGTTTGCGCTTTCTTTAAACATTCTAGGGCTTATGCTTTCACTATTGATTGAGACTGTGAATGGCCCGACCGCTCAGGGTTGGCTATCATGGCTATAGCGCACATCATACCACAAATATACGGACTAAAGTTTTTACATCACCTCAATTCATACCTCCACCTACAAAAAAGTAGAGGCTATTCCACTATCAACTGGAACCTAGTATAAGACCAGCCTATGTACGCTGAGCTCGAGCTGTCGTATACTCTGATTCCTCTACTTTTTACCAGCACTCATTGTATGTTCATATTTGTTGTTGAAGTATAAGGTTTAAAGAATCTAAAAAGAGTCTGTAGTTTATGGAAGGGTTTTCGTAGTGGTGAACACTTAAAACTCATTTTTCCAAGTTGGTTGCTATCCCAAAATTAAACCATTTCGGTTCTCTGGATTCAACTACCTCGTCTACAAATATAAGTAGGGATAATAAGGAAACTTGCGTCACCCTAAACCAAACTATAACAATGTTAGTAATTAGAATCCCGTTCATAAAGCTAAAGCTGTTGCCATCTGAAGGTCCACATTTAGAATGCTCATTCCATATTCAATAAAACAGTTACATGATTGACCATGTCATTGAGTATGACGTTGATATCATGCTTATAAATGAAACATGGCTTGCCAAGAATGACCCAGTTTTCATAGTTGAATATGGGCTTACTGTATTTTGCAAAACGAAACGAAACAGAACTCCCATTGGATTACACGCTTTATTCCGTCATGCATGCATAACGTGCATAACGGAATAAAGCGTGTAATCCAGTGGGAGTTCGGTTTCGTTTCGGAAAAATATAGTAAGCCTTGAATATGTGCTCAGCCAGGCTGATTTCATCAATCATCCCTGTAGAAATAATGATGAATATGGTGGTATTGTTGTATTTTTAAACTTAATTTAACTGTCTTTCCCACTGGTTTTGAACCATCTAGTAATTTAGTGCATATTAGTAGGGTTACAAATGAGAATCCTATTCTCGAAGTTTGGGGAAGGTTTGAAGATGTTTGTCGATAGTTTGAAGGTTGCTGAATCGGAAGTTTTGGGTCGAAACTCTGGAAAATGTGGGAAACATTGTAAAATAAGGGGGTAAATTTTGTACAGGGTTAAATTTGAAGTCAAGTCAAACTGTGTTTAAATTTACACCAATGTATTTGTCTCATATAAGGATTAAAAGTATAGTTTTTCTAGTTTCCTACCTTTAGTTACACGGTTCAAGGATATCCTGGGGCAAAACATATCCAATGCTCAGATTTTATCGACACCGGCGTCAAATTTTTACTCTGGTCATACTAAAGCAGAAATGTATTTTAATTATTTGGGTGACAGCTCTGTATAGAATTTTGAGGTCAAGTTTTGGTAGCCCTGTAGACCATGTAGACCCTTCTTAAATTTTGCCTACTATTTACGGACCAAATGCCTAACATTTGTAAAATAAGGCAAGACGAACAATTGGACACCAGTTTCGACAAAATGAGAGCATTGGGTAAGTTTTACCCCAGGACGACCTTGAACCTTAATAGGGATGTAACTGTTTAACTAAATGTCAAAACTTAGGTAAACTATAACTTTTATAATCATTATAATGAGACAAATACATTGGTGTATATAAAAACATAATTTGATTTGGTTTCCAAATTTAGCCCTATACAAATTCCCCCCTTATTTTACAATGTTCTACAATTTCCCAGAGGTTGGATACGCCCAAAAATTCAACACCCTTCAAACTATAGAAAAACATCATCAAACCTTCTTCCCTAAACTTCAAGAATAGGGTTCTCATTTATAACCCTACTATATTCGCGTCACTGACAAAACTAAGTCTATCTGTTGCCGGTGTAGCAGGAGATATAGTCCACCGGGCTCACAGTCCGGGAACAATGGTGAATAATAGGGCAATCGATTCAGTTGACTCTTCACGCAACATTAGTTCCACGCTTTATTCCGTTGTCGTCTATGGAGTCCGGACTATGATACCTGCCGGACCATGATTACTTTCACACCGGGTATAGGCCCACACCGTCTACTACTCAGTTCTTTGAGTTCGAGCAATTCCATGATGACATTTGTACTGCTAGGCCAGTTGGTCATTCTCGGTGACTTCAATGTTCACGTTGATAATCCCTATAAATGGGATTCTAAACGTTTCTTATCCACACGACTATGGACTTACACACAAACATGGTTACACCTTTGATTTGTCGTTCAAGATTATCAACCTCCTCGTGGTGAGCCCGGAAACTGATTTCGATCAGGCGAATGATAATCAACTTGAGGGTACGCTAACATCCCTTTTGCCTTTTTGACTCACTGTACTATCAACATGTGCCCTTATCAAGGCAGGCATCATCGGATGTCAAGTCAGATGGTATCTCTGTGCTCCAACTGAATGTGGAAGGACTCACTGGGGCAAAGACTAACATCATTGAACATCTTACACAAACTCACAAAGTCACTACGATTCACACGCAACTGAGACACAACAGACACTGAACACACGCAACTGACAGTTCCATCCTGAAAATTTGCGGGTATACACTAGCGGCACACACCGAGAGCGCTACCCATGGGATTGCTACCTTTGTCAGAAACACAGCTCAATGCAACATTTTGCAACCTCACCTGCAGACTCCACCCTGAAATGGGCAACAACCCAAATTGTAGATGTCTACGTCACCAATGTCTACAAGCCACCTAACTCCCGGCTTCAAGCAGATTCTCTACCTACTTATGGTGCACCCTGCATCTACGCTGGTGATTTCAACAGTCATTGCATTACCTGGCGCTACAGGAATACCAATCCTGACTTATCCACCCAAGAGGAATGGGCTTCAAAATCTGGCGTACAACTCTTGTACGACCCCAAGCAAAGATTTATAAACACGGATGCCATTCCCGCTCACCGTACTGTTCTCGACCGCTTTCCGAAGTCTCAACATAGACCATCAATGATCACTCAGGACGGTCTTGCTAAGTCTGTACCAACTAAGCCTGTAAAAAGGCAGACTGGGACCAGTTTGAGAACATGGTGAATTCAGAAGTGCCTAACCCTCCGACAAACCTGGACAATTCTTACACAGCACTAGGTAAACTCTTCATTAAGATAGCAAAGAAGACCGTCCCACGTGGCTGTCGTCGAAGTTCCTTCCCATCCTGGGATGAGGAATGTGATGCTCTTTACAATGAATTCTTGAACTCTGAACCCGGAGAAAAAGCAACATCCAAGGCTTCAGATCTCACAAACTGCTTGGACAGGAAACGTCGTGAGGGCTGGGAGGAGACGGTCCAGGGAACTATAAACCGCCTCACTGGCAGTTTCCAAACCATCGAAATGTCCTGTGTCTGCCAACTCAACCGCTGAGTAACTCCTCGCAAATGGTCGTTTCAAGGATATTGATAAGGATCACACTCGCTCTGTTAAAGAAAAAAGAGATCACCAAACCTTACCAAGCCCTGGCGTGGACGGGTTACTTTCAAACCCCTCCTCAATAGATGTGCTCACCTCTGCTATCAGCCAACTAAAGAGTGGAAAGGCCCAGGGGCCTGATAACATACCAGCGGAGTTCCTGATGCACTGTGGCCATAATGTCTTGAATGGCTCCATGAGTTCTATACATGCTGCCTCACCAACCAGTCCTTACCCAAAATCTACAGGAGGGCTACCATCATCGCATTCACCAAACCAAACAAGCCTGTTGACAAACCAAAAACCACCGCCCACTAAAGTAGAAAGTACACTTCTGATATGGCCCTACTTGCAGCATATCTCAAAATTTGGAGACTCAAGCTGAATGAAGCCAAAACCACCACTACTGCCTTCCACCTTAAAGCAAAGGAATGAACTAATTAACAGTAGAAAATAAAATTTGCGTTAATTAGCGTTTTTGATAACGAAGGTTATTTAAGTCACCCTGTACACACGTAAGGAATCACTACACCATATACAAACTATATATTTTCTGAAAGCTCTTTTAGTTTTCTTTTCCATTTTGTGGTCCCCAAGTACATCAGATTCTTCTGAAAGGCAATTAAAATTACACAGGGCAAAACTTTTTTTTATAGAAAATTTAATTGTTACACCCTGTATATCTACTTGTACACCCTGAATATTGAGTTTGTGTTGATACCATTGTAATTCTTATTTTATAAGCTTTCCACAAATGTATGCTTTTGTACAGTTATAATGTTGGCAAGACAAAGTTTTTGTACAAAACTTGGAAATCAATGATTCTCCACTAACAAATCTGTGCGTCACGAAAGGGGTTCCCACCTTAAAGACACATGGCCAAATGCGCACCACTCAGCAACACAGACACCCCCCCCCCCCC
>JAMKCH010086866.1:0-22523 GCA_023653785.1 Ophioderma brevispina | reverse complement strand
TTAGCAGCTTTGAGAAGATCCTGGTTGATAACGGTGAGGTCCTCCCGAATGACAACACCCGAGCCCTTCAGTTTGCGACGGGCTCTAAGAACTTTGGTCTTCACATCATGTCGTGTGAATTTCACTGTTATCGCCCGTGTTTCATTTTCAGCTCTACCGACGCGATGCGATCTATCTACGTCATCGTTAGACAACTCTATACCAAGTTTATCAGAAGCAAGATTTGTGACAATGTCATTTGTATTTTCTCCTTTTTCAGCAGCAATTCCAAAGATGCGTATACTGTTACGACGAGTATATTGCTCGAGATTGTTAATTTCTCTGGATGTCCTTTTTTTTATGCTCCCGTAGCACCTCGATCTCTTCTTTCATTGAGTTGATGTCCTTTGAACTTGCGTCAAACTTGACGTTTAGATCATGAATTTCGGATTCATTTTGCTGAACTTGATGGTTTATCTTGTCAAGAGCTTCATCAATATGGCGTTTTACGAGTGATAAAAAGTCATCACTAGTTAGAAGATGAGAAATTACGGACTTAAGCAGTTCAGACGAAGACTTTTCCGTCGCCATGATATTCTTATCTTGGGGTAGCTGAGTTCGTTTAAATTTGGTGCTAAGTTTTGTCAGCTTTTTAGACATACCTTGTAGAATTAAGCAGCATGAGTAGGTATAAGCCTACGTACAGGCTATTTAGCAATTGTCAATATCGTACATCAGTAGTTGAATCGATCGATGTTTTGTAATCGAGTTCCGTGGCCATGGTAGTATGGGAGTTAGTTTGTAACTAACCTGTATTATGAAAGGTGATGATGCTGCATGATGGCGATTATGTCATGGAAATATCAGTCGCTGGAACCATATAATTGCTAATAACTCCATTCAGATCTGAAGTAGAGCAGTAAATTCTCAGTTTGGTCGCATTTTATCTCTAGCAATGGTCTGAAAACGGCGTTATTTATTGCATTTTGGAGAGAGCATGTTCTCGTATCGTCTTCTCTCCATCGGTGTTTCTAGTCTTTGATCACTAGATATCCTTGAGAAAAGCTTATTCTCAAAATGTCAGCTGATCCCGATCTTGCGGTTTTGTGTTATGAGCAATCGCTCGTTTCCCACGGTCCGATACGGACAGAAAATACAAAATCGCGAATTTCTTACAGATGCAACCGAATTTGCACGTAAGATTGGGCACATGTGGATTACTAAGCCTAACGGTTCAGATGATATAAAAAAATCAGCATTTTTTAGGTAAGTCGGGGGGACTAGGCTGTGGATCACGAAATGCCCCTTTAACATCAAATGTTTCATATCATGGAAGATATGCATACCTAAATAAAAAATGGAATTGTTTGACCAATTCATCTGTCTATTTTCACAATGAACAACATTTTAATTCCTTAAACTGCCTAGCCTATAAATCGTACTTTTATTATAGCTTATATGCAAACCAGAAAATACTGAAAATTTATCCAAAAACTCCAATGTTTCCTGTAAAGAGTCATTTGTACCGTCCTAATATATAATGGTGTCGTCTGCATACTGACTTATTTTAAATCATAATCTTTTAAGGGGGGGGTATGGGGTCTGACTTTGGTAAAAAATTGTTAGATTTACGAAAATGAGATAATGCAATGGCGTAATTGTGTAGATTGTAATCTACAAGATGCTTTTTATTCGATCGCAATCGGACATTCGGTTCCCGAGATATGGCTGATCAAAGTGAAGCAGTGTACGCGAAATTTGCCAAAAACGCATAGTCTCCTATACTTTATCATGTGAAAAATTTAAATGGGTTATATTTAAGGTATTTTAAAAGATATTATTTATACGCCATTTAACGCATTTATTTTGGCTAAGTCGAAGTAAATAAACACTCATATTATTTTGTCCATAATTTAAAGTAATTAAATGTACTGGGTAAGTGATTTTTATGTATTTTATTGTTTTTTCACCCTGCGATATTTAAGAAAATTATTTTAAAAATTAATTACAGGACAATGGATGCACCGATTTCGATGATTCTTTCATTAATAATTATGATAATTAAGTATAAAATGAAATTTTTAAAAAAATCCATATTTCACATCAAAAGCGCCCTCAATTTTGTCTAAATGTTTCGAGGTCTATAACTCGTTTCGTTAAAATACGCAAACAACCAAAACGAAAACGAACGTAACTAGAGAACGCTACATGCTATGCACATGAAATTTGGCACACATATTCAGCACATATAGAGCTAGTGCTCCAAATTTAAATTACGCCATGAAATTATGTGATTGGTCGATTGCCGGTTGCCATGGCAAGTGGCAACGGTATCAAAAATCCGGCTTCATGGTTCACTGCGTATTTACCCCCTGCACATGCCACCCAAGTTTGGTCCCAGTAGTTTGTTTCGATATTTAGTTACGTCCGTTCTAGTGTTTAGGCAATTAGAGGCCTTGCGTGGTTACCATGGCAACCAGAGCAAAAATTGACATGAATTTTAAAACTTTGTGACATGGGCTACAATATGATGTGTAACATGTATATACCACTATTTATGAAAATTAAGAAAAATCACTTCAAAGCTCACTGCTTCAGACCCCATACCCCTCCCTTAAATCACCACTTAAGCAAGAAGACACTTTTATACCTTTTATTATTATCCACCTGGCTTGAAAAGCAGAGGGGGATATTGCGAGGGTGCGAATGTCTGTATGTGTATGTGTATGTATGTGTATGTGTGTGTTCGAGTTTGGTTAGGTTTTGGTTAGGTTTTCGTTTTTCGCGTCTCCTTCGAAAAGTTTAAGTCCGATTTAAACCAGACTTGGGGTTAAGGTGCATTAGGGGTTCCTTCATGTGTGGATGATGTCAAAGGTCATCGACCAAGGTCAAAGGTCATCTGAGGTCATATTCCAGACTGCCATCTTGCCAGGGGGATGACGCAAGTTTACTTGCTGTATTTTTTCTTTGATACACGGATTGAATTGCTTAAAAGTTCTGAACATATCAAAAAAATGTAAGGCGACAAACCGCAACCTTGACGAAGACCGTTCAAAATTTTGAAGAAATGAGAGGCATACCCATTATTTATAACGCAACTTTCAGCTCCATTAGATATAGTATTAATCCATCTCTGGAAATCGGGGCCAAAACCAAATCTTACCATAAATTTATTTATACAATTCCTACTAATTTTATAAAATGCCTTTTCAAAATCAATAACAAAGGAAAAACCATTCTCAATATCTGTAACATTTATGATATCCAAAAGTAATCTAACATTTTCGCCAATATAGCGACCCTTTAAGAAGCCGGTCTGATCATGATGTATAATCTTGTCAAGGACAAGTTTCATACGGTTTGTAAGCGACTTTGTTATTATTTTATCATCTACGTTCAGGAGTGAGATGGGCCTCCAGTTTTCCAGATACATCAAAGATTTGTCCTTTTTAGGCAAGAGTGTAATTATACCTCTCCTTTGTCTGACAGGAATAGTTAAGAGTTCAAGACCACTAATTTCATTCCAAAAAGATTTATAAAATCCTGATGGCAAACCATCAGTTCCCGGGGATTTATCATTAGGCATTGACCCGACAGTCTTCCAACATTCCCCATATTCGTTAATTGACCTTCACATTTTAAACTAACTGTCGCTAACCAGCTCCTGTTTGTTGCAAAAACGACTGAGTCAATGTCACTCTTATCATTAATATTGTTCAATGTACACAAATTTTGAAAAGGATTGTTGCAACCTCTAAGACAAAACACTTTTTCTAATTGCAAGACCATGATTTTTGCAGCAAAATATTTTAACATACCTTCCATTGGGGTAGAATTGGCTGTCAAACCTTCATTGTATGGCTCAGAAAATTTGCTAATTTTGAGCGAACGTGTTAATCATCGGGCATTTGAAGGTTTCTATAGTGATGTCATGTAGAGCATTGTTCATGTACTTATTAGGCATGTAAGGTATCAATGGAAATACAATGTACACATTGATTTACCAAACAGATGGTTTCATTAGTAAAATGGCAAAATAATAGGGGTTGCAACCAGATTCCTTTAAATAACCGCAGGTATATCATTCGCCTTGAAGTTAAAGACACTATCAGTGATCCACCCGAAGGAGTGGATATTTGAAATTTGTAGGAATACTTAAAAGTGAAGGATACGTCTGTAAAATTCTC
Organism: Ophioderma brevispina; assembly: GCA_023653785.1. Classification (NCBI taxonomy): domain Eukaryota; kingdom Metazoa; phylum Echinodermata; class Ophiuroidea; order Amphilepidida; family Ophiodermatidae; genus Ophioderma; species Ophioderma brevispina. Next base: position 18,357 of record JAMKCH010086866.1, on the reverse strand, counting down.
ATAAGCTATTTTTCCAACTGAAAAATTGATAGAAATCAGCAGTGTTCAAAGATATGAATCCCCATTCAAATACGTGTTGTACTAAGTGTCCATACGGAGAGTAATGACTAAAATATCCCATTTTGACCATATTAGGCTGCTTTTGGGTCTATCACTTGCAGGATATGTTAGGATACTTATACTTGTTACAAGCATGTAAAAATCTGATTTTGATCATTTTTTTTATTTTCTGATTTATCAAATCGCTGATAGTGCCTTTAAAGAACTTGATATCACGCTGTAATACCTGCTTTAACATTTTGCTTTTAAAATGTTTGAAAGGGCATTTAGTGCTAAATTTCTTGATCGATTTAAATGTATCAGACATAAATAAGCATTGCATTGTATTTTAAAATGACACCTACACTGTTAAAATGTTCAGTAAAATAACATCGTTTTGACTGGCAGCTGGGAGTCAGAATAGTTAAAATGACGTTTTTTACAGTTATTTGCCTGTTTCGAGTCCCTTTTTATAGTTATTTGCACGTTTCGAGTCCCGGCTGACAGTCAAAACGACGTTTTTTAAAGAAGATTCTGAACAGTGTATAATGTGTAATCAAGTGAGGGATTTTGATCATGAGTTTTCTGCATGATAAAAAAATGATGATCACTTTTAGAAAAAAGTGCACAGTAAACCAACATCTCTGTGTAACTGATTGATGACCTTCATTACAGAATAACTCCGTTTCTGAATGATGTACATAACTATAATTTTAATATGACTAACACGTGTTATTAGGTCAAATTTGTAGAAAAAATTGGCTTAATTGATGATTAGGTTCTGGCCATATCAAAGGAACCTTAGATACGAATATTTCATTTTGGGTTAAAAATGCCAAAAAATGTGATTTTTCCTCAAATTTGTACCTTAAATAATTCTTAAACTCACAAATTTTGATATCAGTGTGTAGATAATTTAATTCTCTTTCAGATGACACAAATTGCGTTCCAGTTGAAGATTGCAATCAAAAGTTACGGCTAAAACCGGTTCTTTAGTCAAATCGGCGGCCATTTTGGACGCCATCTTGGATTTCTATTTTTTCGCAATCGTTGAAAATAATCCAACATCAGTTTTCTGATGCCCAAGATGTTCCCCTACTTGAATCTAGTCACCAAATTTTTAGAGCAGCCCGGGCAAAATATTTCAGTTTCAAGATCCTTGGCTCCCTAACTACAATGGGTCTCACAATTCCTTAACAAGTATGCACCCCTAAATGCATAATTATTTCCAAGAGTTGTAGTATAGGTGTAATAAAATATAAAGTCAAAATGATTTGTCTTTCTCATAAAAATAATTTGAAATTGTGTGAAACTGATCATAAGTTTGTCTTTCTGCATAGAACTGGAGCAAAAAATAATTATGTTGATATTTTTTCTCTGTTGGATTTATATCTGTAGATTGTTTTGGTTGAAGTAGGATTCTGTTCCCAAAGAAAGTGAGGTTATTGGTTTGTGAACACCTCTGGAATTTGCATGCCAATTTTTGAGGTTATTCAAGCAGATTTAGGGGTATACATATTTTAAGCATATGGTTCACTCAACCATATAATACACATTACCACAAAAGGAGTCTCTGTCCAAATAGGCTATGGTACATGATACAATGTTGGCCTTTTAATTAAATATTCGTGCTCCAGTCACTATGAGTTACAATACGCTCATCCACCAAGGACACAGTTCATGGGGTTGTACTTGTACATACATTGACATGAACTGAGCTTGTGTAATCTGGGTATCATATATCATACCCAAAAACCAGTGGGTGTATTTTCTAAATACATTGGTGAATGAAGGCTACTGAACTGTGCCAAGGGAATTGAGATTTTACTAGCTCATAGTGAGTGCATACTGCAAGCTCTGTGGTTGCGAGAAACTTACAAAAAGTAGGCTTTGAGTAGGGATGTTCAACACAAGGAGGAAATTCTTTAAGGCCGTGATACGTTTGCGATTTAACCATCTTTTCGTGCTCCAGACCTGGGGATTACTTATTTCCTTCACTAAAATTAAAACAATATTATTTTAACCAGGAAAAGCTGTGTCACCACATGAAAAGAGTGCACATTATTTAGAAAAATGAATAAAATGTCAACCCAATTTATTTCTAGAATATCAGTGACCAATGGATATACATAACCTCGACATGCTCAAGCAAACAATGAAGCTAATGACATTCAATAATCGGCCCGGAACACACTTCACATTCTTTTACATCTGGTCCATTGTTATTGTGCATGCAGTTGAACAGATTTCGAATGTTATGTCTTTGCCGCATTGGGGTAAGTTCTTTCCTCGTTCGCGATAAAAGAAATCTTGAGATTCTACTGTGTGTTCAATTAACTTTGTCCATATGATTAATAATTATTATTCGAAAAGAAAATGTAAAGGGACAACATTCATGAAAGAAAAACCCATGGAAAGGGCTGACCTAATTTATGCATAACCTAAATCCACAAGTTATTGTCTTTAAAACCCTATTTCTATTCAATTTACCAAGAAAGGCAATGGTATTCAGCGACCTGCATTTTTAAAAATCATGAGCGAGGTGAGTATGTTGCCCTTTATGTTATGAACATTATACTAGAGCTCAATACGGGGAAGTGATAACACCTGATATAGCTTGAAATCTTTTGAACAGTTTGAGCAGTAACAATGGACCTGCATACCCTGGTGTTTTAGGTTGATTGTTGAATATCATTAGCTCTTTGTTCGCTTGAGTTTACGTGACATTCTGGAAGTAAATTGAGTTGATATTTTATTCATATTTCTTAAAAATGTGCACTCTTTTCATTTGGGGATACAGCTATTCCTGGTTTACATAATATTTTTTTAAATTTTAGTGAAGGAAGTAAGTTATCCCCAGCGTTGAAGCACGAAAAGATGGTTAAATCGCAAACGTATCACGGCCTAAAAGGATTTCCTCCTTGTGTTGAACATCCCTACTCAAGGCCTACTTTTTGTAAGTTTCTCGCAACCACAGAGTTTGCAGTATGCACTGAATTTAAATACACAAAAGTAAGTAAAATGACATCACATTCTGATCCTGCACGGAATCAGTGTTGGTAGAAATTCGGGGTAGAAAACGGATGCGACTGGATCGGTCCGGGTCAGGCTATTTTGCAATTGAGGTGTAAAAAGAAATTGCTGACAGGGACGGTCCGGTGTGAAAGCAGATATAGTCCGGCGGGAGCCACAGTCCGGGGCTCCATACACGATAACGGAATAAAGCGTGAAACTAATGTTGCGTGAAGAGTCAACTGAATCGATTGCCCCATTGTTCACCATTGTTCCCGGACTATGAGTACGCCGGACGATAATTACTTCTACACCGGTATGATCGGAAGAGATTGGGTTTGTTCTGGTCCAGGATATTAAAACCATATACATTATTTACAGGTGCTTCGAGGCCTAAAGTCTCTGGTCTCAAGCTCTTCAATAGTTAGGTATCACTGGTACCTCGTAGTCGCCACTTCTCAAAGTTCCAACGGATTGATACTCATGTCGTTCATCTCCATGATCGACACTTTGCTCATAGGTATGGTCAGGTTTACCCAGGTCCTGGTATAGTACCTGCTTGGATGGATTAACAAGGTCCATGTATGTAGTTGCTGTGGGGTTATCTTCAGACTTATGCGGCTCAGCAGCAACTGTGGACATCTCTGCATTGGCGCTGTCTGTATTCTGATTCCTTACCTTGTTATAGCAATATACAAAAGCAATTGTACCCACTGCTATGACGATTAATAATGCAATCACGATCCCAATTAAGGCCGGAACAAGTGAGCTGGTAGAGCCTCTATCTCCAATTACACCATTATTTGTGGTTATCTGCATAAATGTTGACATCTCAACTGAAGAGGTTGTAGCTGTCTTTGATGGTACTGTTGTCACTGGTCTCGTAGGAAATGGCGCAGTTCTTGCTTCTGTCCATACCACTCCATTATCCACAAATCTCATGGAAGCCGATGCAATGTTTGACATCAATGACCGATGACCGGAATCATCCACCGCAACAACAGCAAAAAAGTAGCTATGTGGACCTAAAACAGATTAAAGAAAAACGAAAACAAAATTCAGTCCTTAAAAACAAGAAATAGTATTACCATATTAATGCAATATTTTGCAAATGGCAGCTTCAACTTTATACCAACTAATTACTAATATATGCCTAACATCCCTTAACTGCATTGTTTGCAATTTTCGAAAATTTCGGAGATGACCCCTGCCTTTTTAGGGGGAAATTTCCCCTAGATCTAACAAGAAAAATAACGATACCTCCATTTTTGCGGTGATCGTCAAGTTGGTAGTCATTTTCCGTTTGGGATATATGGGGATTTATAAACACACACACACGCGCGCGCGCGCGATCACACACTGTGAAAAATTGGCATCCCCCCCCCCTTTTAGTATAGTGTAACATGCAGAATCTGCTAGAAGAGTCAAATAATAATATTCTGTAAGTGATATTTAATTGAGGAAGTTATGGTAAAAACAACACTCTTGAAAAGATATTTGTTTACTAAATGGGCCAAACCAGGGGAAAAGAGTAGTGATGATTTGGCAGAAATGGTAATCATGGAGCAGTTGATAGACACAGTGCCTCCTGGGGTACAAGCCTACCCAGACAGGAAGGCTGTTGATTTTGCAGATGATTATTTTGATGTTAGAATGCACACATCCCCTTCACACTAAAGAAATTTTCAGCAAGAAAAAAGACAGATATACCTAGTACAAATAACCAGAGATCACAAGGAAAGAATAATTCAAATCTAACAGTTGGTTCCAAGTCAAAATCACACACTGAAACTAAGACCACTGACTTCTTATCACGGTAAAGAAGAAGGACATATTGCAAGTGTCCAAAACTTGGCAAATCCTATTCGCTCTTTGCACGGTTTCACCATTTGCGGGGAGAGCAACAGAAATGTTCTTATTATAGACTTAGGCTGTGAGAGGGAATGGTAAAACCTTAGAAAACAAAGGTTGAGGCAGTAGTCAATTTGAAGCAGCCATACAATGAGGGACGTCAAATCCTTTCTTGGGTTGACCGGTTACTACCGGAAGTTTATCTCTAACTATGATGAGATTGCTGCACCTCTGTCTGATTAAGAAACAACCACAAAAGGTAATAGATGCCTGAGTGGGATAATGCCTCATCCGTGTTCTGGACCAATCCTGCGGAATCCAAACTTTGATGAAGAATTCAAATTGCAAACAGATGCGTCAGGTCGAGGCTTAGCACAGTGCTCAGTCAGTTAGGTCGTGATCAGAGGGTCGTGACAGTTCGGACCACCTGTGCTGTGCATTAGCCGCAAGTTGCAACCAAGAGAGCAAACCTATGCAACTATAGAGAAAGAGTGTTTGGCAATTAAATGGGCCCTCGAGAGCCTACAATTGTTTAGTTCCAATATTTTACAAGTTCACAACGGCGCTAATTTGGTCTTAATCATTTCAGGTGAGGACTAATGTATATAAAAGTTTTACAACCATGCAAAAATATCAATTTCAAAAAAAATCTTGAGGGCGCACTATTTCTCAAATGTGCCAGTGTCTCTTTAAGGAGAAAGTTCCAGAAAATCATTAAGAATATTTAGAATGGGGGAGAACTTGCTAGAAGAATCGACAAATCCTTGATATTCTTCAGTGGCGGATTTAAGGAAAAGGGCCCTGTCAGCAGCTTAAGGTGGGCCCCATTTAGCATCAAGAATCAACGCAATATAGCACTAAAGATGTGTCCGAGGGGGCCCTGAGAGCAACATTTTAGGGGGGCCCTGTCAGCAGCTGCTAACACTGCTGACTCTTAAATCCGCCACTGATATTCTTTACCGCGCGCGCACACATACACGGACACACACATACACACACACACAGGCACACACACAAAGTAGGGTGACGGGATGTCTCTAAGACTAATTAAGAAATAAAGGGTTATGCAGTATCCTTTATGGGCGAATAATGTGTCCGAGGTCGGGAAAACATAAATAATGGACGAGGCGCAGCCGAGTCCATTATTTTATTTTTTTTCCGACCGAGGATGCATTATGAGCCCATAAATAATACTGCAAACCCTTTATTTCTATTCTATTACCGAAAACAGCGTGATATAATGAGAAAATGCATTCGCGACTCATTATTGCAGAATAATGGGCCGTAAACTGACCAATCAGAACGCAGCATTTTCAATAATGGGCAGCAGAGGTAATAGAATACATATTAATTAGCTTGTGGGGACTTATAATTTTTTTAAACGTCCATACAAGGAAAACACACACACATATGGCTTTACCTGTAACAAGATTTGACACAACGAAGCTGTCTGGCGTTCCTGCAATTTGGGAATCGATGAATGTTGTTGCTACTTCTGCATTTTCAAAGTTATCGTAGAGGATGTTGATGTCTCCCAGTGACATTCGTACCTCGTACGTGTTAACTGTGTATCATAATATAAAAACATGTTAGCAGGGGACTGTAGTGAAAGAGTGTGCGCTTCCGGATAAAATTGTGAATTTTTGCACACAAGTATATACTTTAGGCATAGATAATCCATAAAATTGATGGAAGCACTTGCCAAGCCCCCTTATATTAATGGCCCTCAGCTTGGGTTTCAAGGTTATACAGGGGTCAACAATTTAAAATGGTCCGAATGTGTTGAAAAGTACACCATGGTGTTTGTCTGGTTACAAGGACTCCAAAAAGGTATAGTTTACACTATCTATGGCTTATAGTTCCGGAGTTACGCGGTAAAAACTGTAAAAATGGTGCAAAAGTCAATTTTGGTGTGTACATGGGTCAAAAGTTAAGTTGCTTTGATTCAGTTAATATGTGCTGCAAATTGTTTCCCTAGCTTAAAGGATTGAAATAATGTTATGCTTAGTTTTCACGTTATCCAACAAAATAGGTCACAGGTCAATAGAATCCAATAGTTGCCAATAGCTGTTGAATTTATTCGGTACTTTGGTTAATAACCAGACACTTAAGATAGTCAAAACTATTCCTATATTTCATTCTATGAGCTGAACCAATCTGAACCACATTTTACAAAAATTGGAGCACCTTTTAATTTTTTACCCCTGTACAAACCAAAATTGATTTTTTTAACCATGTTTACAGTTTTTATCCCATAATTCCTAAACTATAAATCACAGGTAGTATAAACTATACCTTTTTGGAATCCTTGTAACCAAACAGACACATGGTTACCGAGCACGAAGAATGGCCAAGATAATGTCCACGCCAACCATTCGCCACAGAGTTGATCGACTTCGCTGAGCTAGGGAGCACAGAAGATTACAAGACTATTACAGCTCGGATACTGGTGAAATGTTGCGTTTATGGACGAGAGCCGCTACATCCTTGACCAGTCAACTGAATTGAGTGCCCTATTTCTTACCGTTGTAGCCGGACTGTGAGTACGCCGAACTATAACTATTTCTACACCGGCCCAAACCATCACTGAGCAGTCACCATCTTGAGTCGATTCCTGAATACAGTCATCTCGGAGGTTCTCACCACGTAATCGACGAACCCTTTGTCTTCCATCTTGATGCTTCACGCAACATTAGTTTCACGCTTTATCCGTCCATGGAGCCCGGACTATGGCTCCCGCCGGACTATAGTTGCTTTCACACCAGTATTCAATATGGAGGATAAGCGTCACTTGTGGTGCCAGCAAATGTTTGCTACTTAGTTCTCCAGGTAGACAAGGGAAAGATTAAATAACATTTTAGCTAAGAAGATAACCTATCTGAGGCATTCTCAAATGGGCTACGTCTTACAGCTATAACTAGCACTCGATTGCACTTATATAACGAAAACAAAGGCAGAAATTCCCTTCTCTTTTTATACGTTTTTCCCTTAGTTGTTTTTATTACTATTATTTTTAAATCTTCTATTCAGTGATCTGGCGTTACGGATAGTATTTGTTCAATTGTTACAATTTTAACGTCAAATCAAAAGTAAAATGTTTAAATTTTCCTTTTAAAATAAAGAAAATCATGGCTTTGAATCACTATCTTAGCTGATTCGTAGTCAATATATTAGCCAAAAAGCAGATGGTAATCCGACAATCACAATAAGCTTTTGTATTGAGACACCAGTTCATTCATCGTCTTGATTTCAACAATAAAACAGCAAAATGTTTCGATTGTCCCTTTAAAATAGTGAAGAAGAGATTTGCATGACTTGCAATCACTACTTTGGCTGAATCACAATCGACGGATAAGCTAACAAGTTGACGGTAATCCGATCTTCACAATAAGCTTTTATATTGAGTTATCAGTTCTTTCACTATTGTTTATTTCTTGCATTTGTATATAGCACATGAGACTGAGTTGTTTCTAGAATTTTCCTTTGTTCAATTGTCCTCTATTGTGTAACCATATTCATCAGACCGTTATTTTTCTCCGGAAGTGTCCAGAGACCACTTTCGGAAAAAATAACGGTCTGATGCTTTCGTAACTATAATGGACAGTTGAACAAAAGAAGCACAATGGATAATGATGAAAAGAAAAAGGGCTAGACGTATTTCAATAAGGCGCAAAGCCAGCCTTTTCAATGCGAGGCGGCCAATACTTGTGACCGTCCCCATTGTTCGTATTGCTTCGCTCGCCCATTCAAACATATTAATATTTTAGCTCAATGCGCTCGCAAAAGTACACCGAAAAGTTTTTGCTATAACTTTGCAAATCGAATCTTTATACATGTTATTCCTAATTGTACTATGGTCTTGTGTCTCCTTCATCTTTCACTTTCTTCCTCTTCATCCTCCTTTTTAATCCCATTTATTTGTAAGCATCTCCATTTCCCCGTTTTGTCCCTACGAAAATTCCTGTGAGGCATTCTGTTTCCATCTATGCCACTGATCCAACATTAATTAGTGGGGCGGGAGGGGTTTGAAGTAGAGAAACTGACGAACACAACAATGTTTTCCTGACAAATAAATCTATGCCTTCCATTACATATTGAATATTATTCTTCAGAATAAGCCTCTTGTTGTAGTTATCAAAGATGCGACACATTCGACATATACCCAGGGGCATTAGGGCATATTGCAGAGAAATTAACATGAATGTATTGCATAGTACTATATTCGGTGACAGAATATGGCGACCAATTGCGCGTCTGGCGTAATTTGACGGTGCAGAACAAATGGCGGCCGTGAATAATGATTTGTGAATAGCTGAAGCTTATCAAAACAGAACGTTAACTTACGTGAATTATTGGGTCCGTGAGGTAAAAACTCGACTCAAATAGGGCATCATTTGACGTTTTAAATCATATTTTGTTTGAACATGCCCCACCCCTACTACACATTCAAAGCAATTACACGGGCAATTACAGCCCACTTCGCGCTGACAAACCTTGACATACGCGCAATTGGTCGCCTAATTTTGTCCCTGACTATAACAATAATTTGGACAACTATCATGGAATCAATCATCAGATGTTTCTTGACATCTGCTTGTATTTTGGTAATTAGTTAAAAGATTTGGCTTATCCCTCTAGCACATTGTAGTCATTATTATTGATTTAAAGGGATTAGCAGCGATAACGCGAGAGAATCGAAAAAATGTGGAAATGCATGATTTTAACATATAAATCAGGGATAAGTGTGTACAATTCCATATAATTGCTTTCATGTTGAAAAAACACCAAATAGTAAAAAAATGAAGTATTTGAGGAAATTTGCCATACCGTCTCCCGCAAATAGACATACAGCGACGGCGTCTCAAAATCTGCACTAAACAGCTGATTGTGGTTTACACCAGTACAGAATAAACAAAGATCAATAATGCTTGTGCTTAAGGTCAAACTGTATTGATCATGGTGCACAATATCACGCTGAAAATCTGTGATATTCACTGGGAAAGGCTTTTTGATCTCAAGCCGGAATTTTGATACGCACGTATAGAAATTACAGAATCAGATAAAAAGTACTGCCTTGTCTTTAATACACGGATTTCAAGCCAACCACTTGCAGGTTATGTTTGCATATCCATGCTAGTAACAAAAATATAAAAATATGAATTTTGATGCTTTTTCGATGTTTCGGATTAACAAATCGCTGCCAATCCCTTTAAGGCATTCAACTCGTAATGATTCTGTGCTTACCGATGTGACACAAGGATCAATCATTTAAACGGAAGGCAGAGGGGGAGCGCTAAGTTGGCACTTATTTTATCTTGTATCCGTGGAGAAGAAATCCTTTGGAAACAAATATTCAGGTACAAGTTCAAAATATAAACTAAGAAGTCATGGCAAAATCTCACATCTAAATTCAGCAAGTCCAATGCTCATAAGGGCTGCTAGTTGTGGCCAAATCTATGAAACATGTTCTAGAGGAGGTGGTACCTTTTCACAAGTTGAAAACCTTTAACTCATTACTTATGACTACAACTAAAACAAGAGGTTTATCTGAAAGATAATATATTTGATACACATGGAAGTCATAGATAGTGGTTTTCATTTATATTTACCCCAGGGCCACGCAAATCTACATTGGTGGACCAAAATGCACGTTGGGTAATATTGTGTCAAAAATTAGGAAAGCTGCCAACCATGTTCCCCATTTTACATGACTTTTGAGATTGTATGTTTCTAGACATTTGCTCCGTGGTTTTGAAGTTGTCCAAAGACATCGCGAGCTGCTTATTACCTAGGCTTATTGAGAACCTGTGGCATAATATCTTATGATTTCCAGTAAAATAAATTAAGAAGATAATTGTTGGCAAAAGAGTATAAGGCAAAAGATATCTTACCGCCCTTTTCACCTTGCAGTCTTATAACGGAATGCATAAAACAGTGTCCTGGAGAGACCTATTCTGGCACACCAGACTTGAAATGAACGAAATCAAGAAAGTAGATGCTCTCGTGATATTGTCTGGACATACCAGCTCAGTCATTTGAACGGGCTTTAAACGCAGGGCACATATTGGTAGATTTTAATGTTGTTGAGAAGCCTGCTGGATATTGCTTTCAATACTTGAAATTGCACTGAAACCAATGGACAGCAAAGAGCAATAACCTTGAAACCCATACACAATCTTTATATTAGGACATCCTGAGATATGGCTCTCCCGTGATTACATGATTTAAGTGGTTCTGATGCAATACGATGTATAGCTGATTTGGAAGGAAATGTGCACCAATTGAGCTGATGGAGGTAGCAGACAATGTTATAAAAGCTGATAAGTAACTTTGGATTGACAGATGTGCTACCAGTCTTCCTGATGTTACCAAGATGGAGGTGCATATAGGTTTGACACCTTTGGCAGTTAGTATGGACCCTCTATATCAACGCAAGGGAGTTAATGGTCTCAAATTGTGGACCAATTCACTTACAAAACTTACAAAACCATATTTGATTTGCCCCGGTTGTAATAAACTTGCGTCGTTTTCATTATGCATAGATTCAACCCTTCGAAATTTTGACTGTTTCTGCATGTCGCCCTTGTTGAAGAGGCCCCGATCGGGAGATGTCTTGCACACGACACGCTATATAATGCTCATTAATTATGCTCGATATTTGTCCTAGCCTGAGTCCCCGGCCCTCACAACTAACAAACATTGCGAATATGTGCATAGCAGATCAGTGAACTAACAATGATATGGCTTCAACAGGGATGTTTTCATCGTGCAATATAAGGTTACACAGGGGTCAAACTTTTAAACTAATCCAAACATGTTGAAAAATGTTCCATATTGTCCGTCTAGTCATAAGGATTTCAAAAATGTATAGTTTATACCACTTACGACCATTGGTTTTGGAGTTATGGGGTAAAAAGTACTAAAATGGTAAAAAGGTCAATCTCAATTAGAGGTCAACATTGTAACTTGATCTGATTATATTTTAAATACTTGCAAATTATTGCCTGAGGAAAGGAGACTCCTAACAAGTACAGCTTTGGCTAATTTGAAAGTTTACTTATAGAGATAAAGATCAAAGAAGGTCAATGCTAATTGGATCATGTTGCCTGTGGCGCATTTTGTCACATAACATGATAACTATGCATTGCAGATGCTACAAATTAAGTTAGATGAACTGTTTTTTTCATTTTGCACTAAAATTGGAGCAACTTCTGATTTTGACCCCTGTACAAATGCAAATTGACTTTATTTTATACATTTAGCCATTTTTACCCTATAACCTTGGTCTTGTGCTCATGCCAGCATGTTTTGTACTCTCATAACCTTGGAGCCTTGTGTAGGTGCCATCCAGTCTATCCTGTAATTCTTTCTTCATGGTCCACGTCTCAGATCCATAGACCAGTAGACCCTCTACACAGGGCCTGATGAAGGTCAGCTTTGTTGATATGGAGATACCAGATTGCCATAAGTGATGTAGTTTATTGCAGGCTTCCCAAGCTTGTCCTTTGCGTGACAGGACAAGCAGAGTCACAGGACAAGCTAAATTGTAGTATGAACAATTTGAGTTTAGTTTCTTACTTTACGTATCTTCAACGACATAAAATGTCAGCCACTTTCACATCTATTTGACAATAAACATATTAGTACACATTTAATTATTAGTACATATTAAGTATGTTGTCCATTTAGAAGTCAATATATTTGGCAATATAATATTGTGAACATAGCCATTATTTCTAAATGTGTTGCATTTTATGACATCACAAATATCGGTATTGCCACCAATCGCAGCTATGTTGCACAGAAGTCCAGATATTGGGCGAAGTATATGTTAAAAATGGCGACCATTTAAAAATTCAAGATGGCCATTTTGAAATTCAAGAAAACTTTCTATGAGATTCTGGCCCGAAATTACTACAAAGCATTTATATAGCGCTCCACGAAGGACGGAGCGCTTTACAAAAAATATAACAGAGGGGGAAAAACAGAAAAATCATGGAAACAAGTGAGTTTTCAACTGTCGCTTGAACACAGGCAAGGACTGCACTTCACGGAGAGATTCAGGGAGATCATTCCAAAGACGAGCAACAGCGATTGTAAAGCTCATGTCACCGGCTCGTTTGCAAGATCTCGAAACAATGTGCCGGGTACGATCTGATCATGAGCGCAGTCGTTGCCTATATTCAGCAGGATCTGTGTTCTGGAGATGCATCATGGCTGATAGATAACTTGGAGCCATATCATTTAAGGCTTTGTAGACGTACAGCATAAGTTTGTATAGAATTCTTGTCTAACAGGGAGCCAATGCAGTTCCATAAGCAAGTCAGTAGAGGATTGGTCCCGTCCGCAAGCCATCACCAACCGCGCAGCCTTGTTCTGCAGGCGTTGTAGACGAGTAAGGTCAGACTCACATTTGCCAAGAAGAAGAGAGTTTGCATAGTCAAGGCGGAAAGAACCAGTCCTCTAACAACATCCTGACATGAATCAGTGGTGATGAAACGACGTATACGCCAGATGTTATGTATGTGAAAATTTACAGATTTACAAATAGAGTTGACTTGAGAATACATAGTGAGTGAATCGTCGAAAGTGACGCCAAGATTCTTGATTAATGTTGATCTCTGGATGGATAATTCACCTAACTTCAAAGTAATGTTGGAAAGAGCAGCAGAAACATTTCTATTAGCGATAAGAAAAAACTCTGTCTTATCCTGGTTTAAACGAAGCATGTTATGAATCATCCATGCATTGATGACATCAATACAAGAAGATAACCTGGCGAGCACGCGTTGACAATCACCCTCAGATCTGGGATCAAACTCGGCATAAAGTTGTAAATCATCAGCATAGGCATGGAAAGAAATATAAAAAGCACGCACGATATTTCCAACAGGGGATGTATATAAGATAAACCCGTGGGGCCGATGATTGAGCCCTGCGGCAACGAATATCTCAAAACATGGTCATCAGAGAATTCGCCATCAATAGACACTTTGGTCACGCGATCTCTTAGGTAGGTGGAAAACCATGATTTAACCATGTGCTTGATGCCAAATTTTGATTCCTGTCTGCCTAACAAAATATCGTGATCGACTGTGTCGAAGGCAGCAGACATGTCTAGAAGGGCATGAGGACAGCTTTATTTTTATCAAGGGAGCAGAGAAGATCATTCTTGACCTTAATTAGAGCAGTCTCTGTACTATGGTGACGCTTGTGCGCAGATTGAAGAGGCTCACCAAGATTATTGCTGTCCACATGGTCCATAACTTGACGTGACGCTGCCTTCTCAATGACTTTAGAGAGAAAGGGTAAGTTGGCTATAGGCCGATAGTTCTTAAGACAATTTCTGTCAGCATTGCTCTTCTTAATCACGGGTGTAATAATACTCTCTTTTAGATCAGATGGGAAAATGCCGCTGGAAAGAGATGCACTAACAATCTTAGTGATAAAGGGAGCCAAGATGTCAAGGTTCTTTTTGATAAGCCAGGATGGGATTGTATCCAAGGAACAAGATTTATTTGGAAATTGTCTAATTATATCAGCAACGTCATCACTTCCAAGCACAAAAAGGCATGTTTGCCTGAAATTTTAAAATCCGTTTAAATACCAGTATACGTTACTATCAGAATATTAAAAAGCAGCTAGATTTTACAGCTATACAGATAATGTCGTTGAGGGAAACTAGATACTATCCGTATTTTGAAGACGATAGCAAGCCAATGCTTGGATCATGATCGGGTCCCACCCAAAATTACAATAATTGCAATCAAAAAATTTCTTTCAATTGTTCTTCGTTTGGTGGTGAGTGCAACTCGATAAAATTGGAATTTCAACTAATGAATTAAGAGAGCAGACACATTCCTCTAACACGCAGCGCGAAGTTAATTTTTTGAAACAAATCTAATCATTGGCTGTTAGCAACCTCGGCCGGAGCTTGTTCCAATCTTTTATTTGAAACAAAGAAGAGTCCTGGAAGACTAACTGTGGGACTGATTTGAATTAAACTTCTGGCTTCAGCAAAAAGTTTGATCTTGGAGGTGATGTTATTAGGCAGATCGTTAATATGAAGGAGAAACTAAAGCTGGCAGGTTACGATCTCATGTGGCATACCAGAAGTCACTGCCGCTGACAATGAGCGATGATCTGATCATCGATAACAACTTGTTGTGTACGTCCCATTAAGACTTATTTTCATCGACGGTCAAGACTCCCCAGACACTCCATAATATTGTAATTTAACAATGAGACGAGGTATGTTTGACACAGTGGGGAACTTTGTCTAATGTGTTGGGTTCTGTTGATTTTTGGCCCTGAATCCATACTGGCAGTCAGAATATCATGTTTTTCTATTGGTGCTTCATTAAAGTTGCTGCCAGAATTGTTCAGAGGTCGGCAACGCGCGCGCCGCAATATTTGCATAAAGGGGGCGGAGACTATAGGTAACCTCATGCGCCATTAACCAATGAGGAGGCCAACCTACTCCGGGACCTACTCAAACAGGCTAATCGGCCTTCACTTCCGTGTTGACGCACGTCACGCTCGGCGCCTGATAAATAACTCTGAACAATTCTGGCAGAGAGTTACGTGACTGTGGATAATAGGTTCTAAGACTGCAAACCACAGATGTGAGCGAAACTGGTCAATAGTTCGCAGCAAAATATCAACAGCGACATTTACATCCTCTCCAGTATTAATTGTTTGAAAGCGACTTTGAAAAGAGGCAGCTAGCTGGTGGACTCCCATACAAAGAAACCAAGGCGGAATTCCTTTTGGGACCACCGGTCTAAACGTAAAACCTTAGTAACCCCTTCTTCTGTGATATTAAGATGAACAATCTGTTCATACGGGCTGGTTAATTCCAAGTGACGGCAGGTCATCAGGGGCTCACATCGATAAGTTTTCCCTTTACACTGTAGGGCCATTCTCCGATAAAGTGTTCATGTTTGGTCTCCAAAATGAAAATATATCAACATTAAAGCAATATTAGCACTTTTTTGAAGGGCGCCCCCAATTTTTCAAAATATTTGAGATTTTTACACGGTTGCATTGGTAACTGGCTAATAAACTATACCTGTGAATGGTTAAGCTCGAAAATGTCTATGTGTCACAAACGAAGGAATTTTGGAATCAGAATAATTATCGGGATCCCGATAATAATTCAACGGCTGCTTGAAACGGTCTTTCAATGTGAAAATAACGGGGAAATATCACCATGTACGTGTCTACGCTCATCCATTAGTTGTTTTATTGGTTCAGGCAAGTCAAGTTAGAGGTTATTTTCTCGAGGTGGCACTATTTCATCATGGACGGATGCATAAACGTAGCATTTCCAGCTCTGCCGTTAAGTCCAATCTGGGATCCCAATTCTAATTACAAAATCGCTTATTTTATGATAAATACTGTAATATCGTTTGTTTTCCTCCGTCCACTTGGAAACGTTAGCCCCATATACCACGGGCTCTCCATGCACCAAGTAATATACCACGGTCTCTCTCTCCATGCAAATGCAATCAGAGAATGAATACATGCATAATAAATCGTGCATCTAAAATGTCAACTATCTCAGTGTCCGTTAATAATCAATCCATTACAAATACGCATTTTTTAGCATTCTCGTTCGCAGGTATAGTTTCCTATAGACAATTACCAACGTAACTGTGCAAAAATATCAAATTTTGAAAATTGGGGGTGCTCTTCAAAAATGTGCCAATATTGCTTTAAGGAATCCCTGAAAATCATTGAAAATCGTAAATATACTTTCAAAACTCGGGACAACGCATAGGTGATCTTATCTCTTTGCATGTGGTAGGCGAGTATACTCGCCGAAAACATTTCCAGATTACTTATTTTCAGGAGCAAATTCAGAATCAGTCTGAAAATACATTTAAATGAGTCAAAAGAAGACCTAGCCTTTGTTGTTCGTTTTTAGATGACATCCCAAGTGACCTATAAATATTTGGAAAGCCATCTCAAATGCCACTACTGACTTAAGCATCATAACTTATACAGAATTGCCCAGCGTACAAAGAGTTAAACAATATCCGAATTTTTAGTATAGGAATTGCGTAACGTTAACACTTTAAGTAACGTATCTGGTGTAACGTATCTTGCCGGCCTTTTTCTTAACCGTGCCGTCCTTGATAACGTAGGCCTACCTGCTTCACCGACTTAATATCTATACCTTATCAGGTATTAAGGCTTTTCACACTGAGCCGGTGTAGAAGTAATTATTGTCCGGCGTACTCATAGTCCGGGAACAATGGTGAACAATAGGGCAATCGATTCAGTTGACTCTTCACGTAACATTAGTTTCACGCTTTAATCCGTTATCGTCTATGGAGCCCCGGACTATGGCTCCCGCCGGACTATATCTGCTTTCACACCGGTGATCGATCGACTTTTTGCGATTGATCCCTATCTGTAGACTTCAAACCAGCCACCAAATTCATTATAATACTTCGCAAATTCTGACACGCATATCGCTGTTGTGCTCCCTCAAATAACAGCACACATTCATCCAATAAAATGCACTTACGTAAGAGTCTATCAGCCATGTTGAATTTCCTTTCTCATTCCGTTCAATTTCATGAACGGAAAACTCACAATTTCTGTGCGGAAACAAACAAGGTGACAAGTCATATCATTTAAAAGATGGCC
Organism: Ophioderma brevispina; assembly: GCA_023653785.1. Classification (NCBI taxonomy): domain Eukaryota; kingdom Metazoa; phylum Echinodermata; class Ophiuroidea; order Amphilepidida; family Ophiodermatidae; genus Ophioderma; species Ophioderma brevispina. The sequence continues at coordinate 798 of JAMKCH010086866.1, read as the reverse complement.
ATGTACGTCAGCATTTAAAAATTCAACTACAACCACTGCCGTAAATGCCTCAAAAGAAAAGAAGTATTTCGTGAGAGCAGCAGCTCATTAATCCTTTCTTTTGAAAACTTTTACATCGTAACTAAGGCGCTATGCGCGTTTAATATTTAGAAAACGGCTACACTAGTCTTCAAAAACGGCGATCGATCGCAAAAGTCGATCGATCTCCGGCTCAGTGTGAAAAGCCTTAATATCATCGTACTAAAGCATGGTGTGGTATTCGACTTTATGTATCATGGCTAGTGTCTATAACCGATCACCCTAATATCTGTTATACCGATTACAGGTTTTAAAATTTCAAAATCGGTTCATTCCGATTCCGCTTTTTTTTTCTGTGTCCTTTTTTTACGATATCATCGCCGTTTTCGACAGCCAAAAGCTGCCAGATTGATTTAGGTAAACCACTAAAACGGCGAAATAGTAAGTTAGGAACAACATCACACTCTTGTGCACTTAAAATAATAAATTGTTTCAGGTTTGATTTATTTCCACCGTTTGGCGTTTAGCAAGAGCGTAGCGAGAGGGAGGTAACGTATCTGGCGCGGTATGAACGTAACTTGAGGGATTCCTTTTAGTACTAGGCCTGGAAATTCTTACCTTAAATCCAGATTTTTAAGCAAAATGTGTATAACATTGACATCTGCTCGATTTATCACGTATTGGAACATCCTTCTACCTTTTTTTTGGCAATTTATGGTAACGTATCTGGCTGCAATATTGGCGACATGCTCTCAGAGAACGCTTGCGAAACACCAACCA